>AYEL01080953.1:0-13209 GCA_000484575.1 Olivierus martensii
TGTTTACAACTCGCACTAATCGAATCTTTTCTCGCACTAACCGAATAACGGTATCAATTTTTTAAGTCGCGCTAATCGAATTCGTGCTATTTGAAGTCGCGCTAATCGAGGCCTATCTGTAGTTATTAAACTGTAATTTTTTCGCTTAAATAAGTGCTGAAGACTGTTTTATTAGTAGTTCCTCTATTCTTGTTATGCAAGAATGAAAGTTGTTGTGAACTCATCAGTTGTTGTTTGTGGGTGTTCCAAGGAATTGATATATGATCACCTGGAAAACCGGGAAAAGTCGGAAAATGAAAATTGGGTCAAAATGTCAGGGAAAAATCAGGGAAACTGCTGTTTTTTCTAAAACCTGGAAAAATCAGGGAAAATTTTTTTCTTGAATTATATGTTTAGATTCAGCTTGCAACAGTTGAGCGATTTTTAGCATCAAAAATGATGATATCATGGCATTTGGTCACTCTGTGAAAGAGATTATTGTGCGAAACTCTTTGTGTCCGTTAAGTGCTTTCGTCAAGGTCAATCTTACAAAATCTGCTTTGATCAAAGCAAAATCTTGACTTAGCATCCATGCAATCAGGTGATTTTTAGTAAAAATTTATTTCACTTTCAAGCAGTCAAGCAAATTGCATTGCATATTGTGGAAATGTATTATGATGAGGTAATGGTATTCATGCTGTGGCATGTACTGACTTTAGTTTTACAACTTTCGTGTGCCGGATTTGATAGACATTATGTACTGTATACTTTTGCTTTGAGCATATAGCACAAGAAGTGTTTTAAAGACGTGTACACATACAAGGAACAAAGGTAGGGAATGAAATCGGTAGAGTTGTTTGGCATTCGGTATAAAATTCGTCTTGTCGTCCACATCTAAATGAACCGAATGCGTGTAGACATTCACTGATGTTGTAAGGACATCTGAATACTTTAAATAATTTGGTTCAATAAGTAACTGGTGTGGTAAAGATTATTTTTTTGCAATTACGCTATCAGATGAAGATTTAATTTCCATGGTTATGCAGTGGCTATTAAAAATGACAATCGTATTAATAAATTGGCAAATGAATTCTGCATTCCGTATACATTATCAACAGTCATTTGATCGAACACCTCTGAACTTGCTTTGATATACTGCCTAGTAGGGTTTATACAAAAACCGACTTTTGAAAAAACTGGTTTTCGAATTTCAGTATTTTGGAAAAACCGGTTTTTTGGCAAAAAATATAATTAAAATAGTAAAAAATGTTAAAATATAAATTATAAGTTAAAATATAATTAAAAGTATAATTAAAATAGTAAAAAATATTTATATCTATTTTAAATTTTTTCAGTTTACTTATATACTTATGGAACTACAAAAATACAACGAAATAAAATACACAGCAACCTACCAAATAAAAAAATCTAAAATAACTAAAATTCATACAAATCATAAATTATAAATTTTTATTTCATTTAGTAATTTTCTTCAAAAAATATGATTTCAAAAACCAGAACAGAGCCACCTGGAGATTTTCCACCTCTTTGCAGTCACATGCTGGATAAAATAATATTTGTTTTATTTAATGTGTTATTTTATATTTGTTTATTTACATAATTTTGATATGGAGGTATCAAATTACATAAAGGTTTATTAAAAATCAGAACTAAATTGTAGAAAAAAAGGCTTTTTTCATTATAAAAATGACACTTGTCAATATATAAATCCATACTTTTCGAAATATTAACTGCTTAAACTCCAAATATTGAATAATATCTGTTACGCTAATATTGAAAAGGACTGGAAATTTTGTAAAGTAACCTGGAAAAGTCAGGAAATTTTATTATTCTGTTTGAGTGGCAACCCTGATGATAGATCTGAGTGTTTGTGCTGAGGGATGTCTTTCCTAATAAAGTTGAGCTGCAGCAGCAGCATTTACATTAGCTATATAATAAGAAGATCCAAATTAGCACAAACGAGCAGGCCTAAATAAAATGAAAAACAAAAAATTTTATTTTCGAGGAATGATTTCAGCTTACATTAGCCCTTATCAACTCAAACTAGATACAGTTTTTGTTCTGGAACATAGAACTTGAATGTAATAAGAATTACTTTGTTTAAAATTTGAACTTTTAAATACGTCATAATAAACTAAACGTCACTAAATATATAAATTATTTATAACTTATGAAAATATATTTTTTATAAAAACGTAATAAAGTTCTTTTAACATGTTCTCTTTTTAGGTTCGGCTTCCTTTTAGAGCAAATTTCTAAGCTTGCGAGAGCTCTAATGATTGCAAACAAAAAATTTTATTTTCGAGGAACGTTTTCAGCTTACATTAGCCCTTATCAACTCAAACTAGATACAGTTTTTGTTCTGGAACATAGAACTTGAATGTAATAAGAATTACTTTGTTTAAAATTTGAACTTTTAAATACGTCATAATAAACTAAACGTCACTAAATATATAAATTATTTATAACTTATGAAAATATATTTTTTATAAAAACGTAATAAAGTTCTTTTAACATGTTCTCTTTTTAGGTTCGGCTTCCTTTTAGAGCAAATTTCTAAGCTTGCGAGAGCTCTAATGATTGCCTTTCATTTATTACATTTCCTTTTTCACTCCCTTCAAAAATTTTTTTTTTCTGCTACTTTTAGTTTCTTCATGTTATTCACTTTTCTTACCACTTTTGCTTCCTGTCATTCTATTTTAATGTCATATTCATAAGCCCTTCTAGCTAACGCTGTTGTCAATTTACCTTTTCTTATATCTGCATCATGTTCCTTTAATCTTTCTCTCAAGTTCCTCCCTGTTGCTCCGACATATACCTCTTTTTGCTGCATATCATTATTTGTCAGAGGAACCTCATAGACTCCCATTTGTTCCTCTCTACTGTATGCGTCCTTAATATTTCTCAACCGGCTCCATACTGTGTTCCCTCTCTTATCAGCTGGGTTCTTTTGGCTTTTCTTAATTAATTTTTTAACAGTTCTAGAATTTCTAAGGGCCTCTGTTACTACTTCGTATTCCTTTTTTACTGTTGCACTATTACAGGTTCCACTTTGGTTCAGTTCTTGTCTAACTCTCCTTGCATTCTCTCTTCCTTTCAATACTTCGTTAAATATTCTATTAACTATCTTCTTACTATAGCCATGCTTCTCCGCAATTCTTACAATTGTTTCAGTTTCTTCATTTATGAACTCATCTGTACTACAGTGCTTCATAGCTCTATTTATGTAAGATCTTAAGGCCGCTTTTTTATAGCTCCACTTATCGTTGGACCATTGTGGGATATTACTGGTATATTTAATGGTTTTCTATAAACTTTTGTTCTAATGTTATGATGATCTATCAATATTTCCACATCTAGGAAGTGGATCTTTTCTTTTTCTTTATGCTTCAAGGCAAGTTTGAGGCCATAGCTTGATACACTAAATTTGTCTTGTAATTCATCCAATCTATCACTCCCATTCCAAATAACGAAAATGTCATTCACATATCTTGTGTAAAGGGTAGCTTCTATTATATTAAGAATCAACGTCTCTTCTAGGATTATTATGAATTCCGCTAAAACTCCTGCCAACGGACTTCCAATTGGTACACCCTGGGTTTGTTTGTAATAGTTCCCTTTGAACCTGTAAAAAGAATTATAACAAAATAGATCTCTACATAAGCTTGGGTTGTGTTTTTCTGTTGGGAGGTTTGCTAGTAGAAATCTATATAAGCAAAGGCATGTCGGTGCTATATTTAAGGATGGGTATAGTTTTTCGAAATCAAATGTCATAAAGATTGGATCCCCTACAAGTTCTATTTCCTTAAGCTTTTTAATAAACTCTTCAGCTGAGCTAATATCATACTGATATCCATTAATTTTCGAATTAATCCATCTTGCCATTGTTTTCTCTACATTGTAAATAGGGGATCTACATTTTTCTACAATTGGCCAGAACGTTAAAGGCGACTTATGCATTTCGCATATGCAAAAAGCCTTGGGCACGCTGGATTGTTGTTGTTCTTCACTCTCAAGAAACCCGGCAGATCTTTATTTTTCAATAATTTCTCCCATTTCTTTTCAAGTTTTGTTGTTGGGTCCATCGCTAGTAACATTGCCCTTGACTGTTCAATATACTCAAATAGGTACTTGTCATACACTTGCCTTTCAAGCAGCACTAGCTTTTTAGATTTGTCCTCTCTGGTTATGGATAGTTCATTAGTATATAACCATTCGCAAGCCTGTTTAATCAATACTTTCTCTCTCGTAGCCTGTTGGTTGTTTGAAGCATTTCTCTTTTCATTCCTTATGTTTTCTTCTATGAACTTCCATCTATATCTTTCTTTTTGTGTGTCATCCATATTAGCAATGAGTCTTTCAAACTGTGCTATCATGTCTTGGATTTTGTTTATTGCCTTAAGTGCGTAAGAAGGGCCTTTCTTTAGTATTACTTCCAGCTGTGGAGGAACATATTTATCTCCGACTATAGTTATAACTTCAAGTGATAGAGTATCTATTCTCTTGCCCTTCAGCTGTCCTTTGATTAACCATCTTAGCTTCTTTATATATTTCTTCCTTAGTTGATTTTTTAAACTCATAACTTGTTCTTTTATTCTATTTAGCCAAACTGTTCGTTCTTCTGAATCTATATTAACTGTTTTTACGTCCAATTGTGTTTTTCTTTCTAGTAGTTTAAATACCTTTCTTCTTGCATTCGTTGTTGCCGCTTTTAGGCAAAACATTCTAGTATTTTGTAAAATCTTTTTAGAACTAATTGGGAGTTTAATGTTTAAAAATGTTTTAGGGAATACCCCATTAATTTTACATTCTCTAAGAAACTCCCACGTTTCTTCTGCTATTTATCAACTTTATCGAACATTTCTTAAGTTTTTGTCAAAACTGTTCCATACGACTCAGCTGTCTCAACTATAATATACAAAATTAATCCTTATTGCTCTTCAAGACTTATATATAATAAGAAGATCCAAATTAGCACAAACGAGCAGGCCTAAATAAAATGAAACATATAAAAAACTTTATTTTCGAGGAACGTTTTCGACTTACATTAGCCCTCATCAACTCAAACTAAATACAGTTTTTGTTCTGGAACATAGAACTTAAACAAAGTAATTCTTATTACATTCAAAATTTGAACTTTTAAATACATCGTTATAAACTAAATGTCACTACTTTGAGTTGATGAGGGCTAATGTAAGCCGAAAACGTTCCTCAAAATAGCCGAAGTGTGTTTTTTGTGTGTTTCATTTTTTATCCGTATTTTTAAACGATAATACTGTAAAAAAACAATTTTGTAAAAATCATTTATTTAGATATGTTATTATTCGTTTTACGATTCTAATGTTTAAAAATTGTTCGATAACGATATAAGAATTATAGAATGCCTTCTTGAGTACTGTAGAACTGAAGATGGACCCTAATCAGGTCCGAAAACATTTTTCTTGATTAATAAATCTAAGAATAACTTGCTTAAAGTGCTGTTTTAACTTTATATTGGTGTTTCATTTTATTTAGGCCTGCTCGTTTTTGCTAATTTGGATCTTATTATTATATATAAGCCTTGAAGAGCAGTAAAGATTAATTTTGTATATTTACATTAGCAGCATCATAGCATATGACCATGGCAGTCATTTCATTAAGTGTGTACTCAGCCATTGTACTGTACATCTACATTGAATCATACATGTTTGAATATGGCTTTTTATGCTAATTGAACAGGAAGATGATGGTGTTATGGAAATCTCTAGAAATTTCCAGAATTAAATATGGAAAGGCATGTGATATGATTTGCATGTTAACTGCTTTTGTTTCATTATTAGGTGATTTTGATGAAGTTTTTTTTAATAGTGTTCAGAAGTGAATGCTGAACAAGTTTGTAATTGGAAATTTTTCCATATCTGTTATGGTTTATGAGATAGAATATGCAAGTGTACTTACTCATTTGAAAGTCACCACCAGGTAACCCACCCATAGCTTCCTATTTGCTGGCATTAACAGATTTTTGAAGTCTATGATATTTATGATGTTATTTGGAGGGGTACAGACTTTTATTCCACCCTGTATGTAAAAGAATTAGTTTATGGACAATCATATCCATTTATTTTTATTAATATATTCAGTATAAAATAAAAATCTTTATTAGGAATAAATAGGTGAATCACAAGGTGGCACATTTGAATTGGTGAATCTTATGAAGCTATGAAAAATTTTCTAATTTTTAACTGATTCATATATAAGTCAATTTCCTTTCTTGGCTTATACAATATGTAAATTTTTTCACAATATGATAAGTCATCAGAAAACCTACTATTCTCCAATCTATATTTACTAATAGCATCATATCATATTATCGGTAGTGTGTTAGCACTATCAATGATATGATATAATATAATTTATTTAACATTAGAAGGGGTGCTGACAGTAGTATTTCTCAGGAACCACTGGATCAATTTACTTGAACTTTTTTTAAATGACCACTGAGATAAATCTAGTCAAGATCACTGAGGTAAGTCTGAGGTGTTGAAAAAATTTGGCTTCATGAAACCACAGTGAGGCTTGGCAAAGTGCCAAAAACCACAAAATTTGCATAAACAGCACATTTAGGACTTAATAAGTTGGTCAATATTGCTTGGATTTTGATGTGGATTACCAGTCAATTCATCTTAATGAGCCGAACAATTTGGTCTATAACATGTCGAGCAATGTCGTACTGTAAACATACTGTAATGAAAAATAGATGTTGATATTCTCACATGTTAGACAACCTATAGAATCTTCAAACTGAAAATCTTGGAGGACCTTTTTTCCGTTTTGAAAAATCTTTTTTAAAACAGATTTTATTCAATATTAGTCACCAAAATTTTTCAAAAAATTGAGGTTTTTAGGATCTCATGAAGTAGGGTGGCAGGTGGTTCAACTCTGCCTGAGGACAAATTTTTTCTTTTTCGTTTTTAAGTAATCTAGCAGAAAATTTATTAGATGAACTGAGAAAATGTGAAATCAAGAGTTTTTGGCCATGTGAACATGAATTTGCTACAACTGGCAAGTTAGTTTATATCAGGGCTGTCCAAAAGGCAGCCTGCCAAGCCATTTTGTGCAGCCCACGAGGCTTTCATGATTTGTGATATATTACTTTTTAATGTTTTTTTCACTTTTATTTATTACATTATTAAGAGATTAATAAAAACAATAACTAAAATTGAATTATATTAACTCAATTAATCTTTCTTAATTATTAGTAATTATTTAATGATCAAAAAGCTATCAATAACATTTTTATAAGACTTTCAGTCACATCAATTTTAGTTTTAGCTATTTCAGTTTAAAGTTTTGAATTGACTGTATTTTAGTTATTTTTTGGTTTCTAACACACCATTTCAGTGATAGTGTGACCATTGTTGTGAGATTCTGTTTTAACTAGTTAGCCCCTGGTCACTATGTGCCCAAATAGACCAAAAACGAAACATTTGTTTCTTATCTGTCAAATTTGAAATTTTTCATTTATTTAGCATAACCTTAACCTTGTATATAATGCTTTTGCTTGTTTTTTTTCCTCCAGACCAAACTTTGAAATTTTCTTTACATGAAATTGGCAACTATCAAACTATCGATTTACCGATTCAGTTATTTAGTAATGTATAAATAAACTTCCACTTTTATTAATGGTATAACAATAAATAAATAAGCCTTTTTATCGAAGTGGAAAAATTAAATACTTTCAATTAGGCGTAGAAAAAGTTCATTAGTTGTAATATTAAAAATAATTCATTATATTTATATCAAGATGTGTGAGTAAATGTATTTTTAATTCCAAATTGTAAAATTACAGAAAATAAAATAATCATATAATACTGTTTTAGTATTAAATAAAACATTAAAAAAATTAATTAAAATATATTCTAATTTAATGACATACTGATTATTATTAGACTCTAAACACTATTTTATATTAAACAATTTATATTTAATAAAGAAGCATGGAAATGATCTAATGAAAAATAAGAATTTTATAAGAGAATTTCCTCATTAATTTTCTTTAAAGCTGTACAATAGGCAAATTTTTATTTGTTAAAGCAGCAATTTTTATTTGTTAAAGTTTTTTTTTGTCGCATTTTCTACATTTAATCAGTAAATTTAAAGTTTCTTTTATTAACTCTTGAAAAACTGTTTATTATGTAGCTTACTGTATTGAATTTCTTATAATAGGCAAATTTTTATTTGTTAAAGCATCAATTTTTATTTGTTAATTTTTATTTGTTAAAGTTTTATTTGTTAAAGTTTTTTTGTCGCATTTTCTACATTTAATCAGTAAATTTAAAATTTCTTTTATTAACTCTTGAAAAACTGTTTATTATGTAGCTTACTGTATTGAATTTCTTACATTTACATAATGCTGTTTATTTAATCATTCACATATATGAATAATTACATAAACAGTATATATGTGTTTGCGAATAACTTTACTACAAAAAGTGTTTAAATTTTTAAAATATTTTTATTAATATCCTTATAGTAATATTAATTTTCAGCATTTCAAAATATATTTTTATTGGTTTCCAAAGCTACAGGTTTAAAAATGGTTTCTGTATTTTACTAATTGAACTCTTATCAACAAAAAATACTAGTAGTAATTATAATTTTACTTTGTAAATTTTATATTGAAAATAATTAAATTCATAATTGTTATCACAATATTAAAATATATTTCAAGTGTTGATTACATTTAATTGGGTATCACACAACAAAACATATTTCATTGCAAAAAGTTTTATTAAAAAAAATATTATCTGTGGTGGAAAAGGGCATTTTTATTTTGAAATATCCATCGCTTCTTAGAATCATCAGGAAATATAAGCCAGATTGTTTGCAGTGTTTGTGAAAGTTAAGTTTAGTTAGAAATTTCTTAATGTTTGGTTTCAATAATGATTTAATAGTTTTCTATATTTAAAGAAGACACGCTATTATTTTCTGTTGTCATATTGATAAAGAATCTGATGAAACTAATCGTCAATTATTCAAGGATAATTTAAGAATAATTCAAGAATTCTAGTTTAATAATTTAGTTAAAATTACAAGGTAATATTGAGCTTCATGAATAAAACATTTGATATCGAAATTTCTTAATTTAATAGCAATTTAGTGAATGAAATTACAAATTATGTAAAATGCATCTGCTTTATAATTAGATATGTTCTTCGATCGAAGTGAAAATAAATCATCTCACAGAAGATTATTTAGTAGACTTTAAAAGCTTAAATTCTTCTAAAATTAGCTCGGATATCTTCAGAGATGTAGTTGGCTATCTAAACAACTATTCTAACCGTTCGAGTTCATAGTGAAATAAATGAGAACAAAATACACATTTTCAATCAAAAATAAAAATTGACCAGTAGAAAGTATTGGCAAACGTGAAGTAAAATATTTATAAAAGCCATATACAGTATATTACTACTATATTTTCGCCAAATTTTCAAAAATGAAGATGGGGAAAAATTAAAACAAGAAATATTGTTAATTTTTGTATCAGTCTGATTTGCTACTTAAAATTTGAGTGCTTTCTAAAATTTTTGCAATAAATCAATAGAAATATTTATTATCTACTAATTAACTACAGTTAAAACAGATTGTCAAAAATATGTAAATGCTATTCGAAACTGAAAAATTAAATAATTTTATTTATTAACCATTTAAGATTATAAATTATTTAAGCTAAAAGTATAATAGAACTAGTAAGTTTATAATTAGAAATGCAGACTATCGAAAATTTATTTTCATTTTTAATATTCCCGTTTATTTCTTTGTTTTTCGATAAGATAAATAACTTAAAAATAATTTGAAATATTTTTCGATATCTTTACATGATATTGAAATATCTTTTCAACTTTTAAAATTAAACTTTTGCTCACTCAAGTATCTGTTTTTAATGTTAGACAACCTAATATATTGTTATAATTCACCGTAAAGATTGTATTTAATAACCAATACGAAGTAATTATTATATTTAACTTTAAAAATACCTAAAAATTTTTATGTAGCTAATGTTAATTTTAAAATTTTAAAAATAAACTACTGAATCTTCTTCAAATTAAGAGATAAAAAATAAACCAGGTACAATGCAGTCAATTAGAAATTCTATGATTGTATTTTTTATATTTTATTAACAGAAATTTATGAAGGAAACTTAACAAAAATGCAAGTAGACCTATAACTATTTCAGAATATTTAAAATTTTACTTCTGATAGTATGAATAAAGAACGTCTAAATTAGAATATTTTAATTTGTTCTTCAGTAATAGAAAATGTATAAATTTTATCAGTAACGATCTATTTACGTCAGTAAAAATATATTAACTTTTTTCTTTTTAAATGAGAATTTTTATGAATTTAATAAGATTAAAAGAAATCCTTTAATGGTAAAAATTTACTTCACCCCGAAGCGATCGAGCGCGTCGCGTCGTGCATTCCAACCTTCAAGATTCTTGATTGATAGTAGAGAGTTTCCGCATCGCGTCGCATCTGGCAGCGCGGTGTTGCCTATATTGCAGAATTTTTAAGGAGTATATATATATATATATATATATATATATACGAATCCCCGGACTACAATATAGAGATAAGTTAACACGAATCTTTAAACCAAAGATTTGTGTTAATCGATCTGTTCATCGCAGTCTGGAGACATATATTCATTTAAAAAGCCTGCCATATCGGTGCGACGCGCTCGATCGCTTTGGGACGAAGTAAATTTTTACCCCTTTACTGCAGTTTTATATTTGCAAATAATATAAATGAAAATAATTGGTGATTTATCGATATATTAAATACAGTATTTATTATACTAGATACAATATATTTATTTATCATTATGTTAGATCGTTCTTTGATTATGAATTCATATAACTAAATTATCCATTATATTTATCTATACATGAATACGAGATGGTTTCTGTTTATCACTACACTACATGTTTACTTCCATGTGCAACTCTTTTTAATGTTAAAAATCACATTCTTTATATCCATTCAAATTGAAAACCATACATTTGTGCATTTTTTCATGATCTTAAAGCAATTCATCATGTAAACAAAACAAAAAATTTAGCGTAAACAATGTTTACCAATATCGCTGTTTATCGCAGAAACAACTGATTTCCAGATCATGTTTACTACGACTTCTTTGGTTACTTTTAAGAATTCATTTCATTCTGAAAATATTTACAAATCACTTTTTGAACACTCTGTATATCGATATATTTATATATGATATACAAAATGCATTCTTTATTTTGTAATCTTTTTCTCGAATATATTGAAAAATATTTGAAAAACAAAATGTAAAAAATTCAGTATATACGTAAAATACATGATTTATTATAAACTTTCATAATTTTCATAAAAATAATTCGTTATCAGAATTATGTTCTAATTTACGAAATTTCAATTTTTATTTATAAACAGGCAAATAAAGTTGTATACAGACATAGATAAATGCAAAATGTCTCATAAATTGCAAAATAATTAATTCTTCCTAGTAAAGTTAGTTTGGTTATTATAATGTTTGCAAGAAAACATCCAAACGAAAGCAAAAATATATTGTGATATTTTGATAAACTTTTATTGTCGAATAATACAATACTTCATCCAATTGAAGAAATCTCTACAGATATAAAAATTTATTTGCAATTATTCTTTATAATAATTTTCTGTTCTACTGGATAAAACTAGATTGTTAAATTAAAGATTCCTTATTTTGCAAGAAAATTAAAAATGACTACAGAAAAAGATTTAGATTTGATCTTGGAATTGCAATTTTATAAAAACTCTAATTTAGAATTAAAAAATTGTACTAATTTAGTTACTATATTTTACTGAAAAAAATCTATTCATTGTTTCCAAACTTTTATGCAGAAACAGATTAAAATAATAAAATTATGAACGATTTACAAAATACAAATTTTAAATCATTTGCTATCATTATTATTAAATATTTTTGTCTAATAATGTTTTATTTTTTAAATCACATATGAGTAAGTAAAGAAACTCATTTCAAGTTACTGACAAGATTTTATCTTATAAAAAGAACATTTTATTGATTTATCATCTAGGTCTGGACATAAACAACGATTTTACCACCAAATCCAGTTCTGAATTTTTACGCAGTTTTAAAATGGATCCCAAACAGCAACCAAAAAAAATTTTTTTTTAATTTCCTTACTTTTGCTTATGTTTAAATTAGCTTTTCAGCAATAACATTATTTAAAAACAATGCAACACAAATTATCATCAAATATTCAAAACTTTTTAACTGCGAGACAATCGTATTTAAGGCATTAATTTTTTGTAGATATATCGCATAATTCATGTACGATTTATATATGAATAATGTAGTACAGTAGTTCTCAATCATTTTTACTCAAAGGACTTTTACAATTCATTCTCAAAGTACATTTAGATCTTTACTGGTAATATGAAATTTAATAAAGAAAATAAATGCTTGCAATAGTTAATCTTTAATATATTTTACATGTAAAGCGTTGGAATTACATTATAAAGTTCTCTATAATCGTGAAGTTGAGCCAAATATGAGAAATCGTAAGAAATGAAAGAATAAATAAATCAATATTATAATGGATGAGTTTTTGGTGTTCTTCAAGTTCTGCCTATTCTCTCTCGCGTATACGACGAACCTGATGATGATGTATTAATGATTTATTCCCTTATATATTTGTTTGTTATTCTGTATTATTCTCCTTTAAAAATTTATATTTGATATTTTTTAACATTTTGGATATTATTTACATATTGTGGAATAGAGTATCATTGAGAGATTAATAGATCACAGGCTGAGAATCCTGAGGCAATAAATAATTAATGTATTATTCATTAAAAAATATTTTTATTCAACGCATACTTTAATAAATAATAAAATAAAAATATAGTGCAATGCTATTTTTGATTTGCTCTTTATATATACAAGTACATTATTAAAATTCGCATTCTTAAACATTGTTTTTGTTCTCTTAAATTCACCTTTTACATTTTGGGAATGTGAAAATGTTATAGAATTTCTTTTTAAGCTTTTAATAAAATTAAAGCTTTCGAAATTTTTCCTCTTAATGGTTTTTATATTTAAGTTTTCTGTTTAATATGTTAAGATTGTAATCTTGTTTTCAAATTATGTAACACACTTTACTAGATTTGGACAAAAAA
>AYEL01080954.1:0-42956 GCA_000484575.1 Olivierus martensii
TTAAATTTCATGAATTTCTCAAAAAAAATGCATATTTATTTATATTATTTTTTGTTTGTTGTAAGAACGAACAGATGATTTTCTTTCAGTGCAATGAATGTATTAAATAATAAAATATTAATTAATCAAAATAATTGTATTTAATATATGATGATATGTAATCACTAACGAAACGATTTTATTTTTATATTTATTTATTTAGAGAATAAATAATATAAGAGATACTAAATTATGGTTTATTTAATTATCATTAACTTATAATAAATTTTATTAATAAATTGTTACTTAATAATAAAATTATTATATCATTATGATATTTATCTTATTATTAACTTATAAATTCAAATATACAAAAGCACAGTATTCAGATTAGAGAAAAAAACTTTCATAAAGAATTTATTTCTGCCAAAAATTCTTCATAATCTGTAGAAAATTGATCTTGTTAATTATTAAAAATGAAGCATTTCATTTAAATTTCAAAAATAGCAAGAAATGGAAATTTATTTTAAATTTTCTGGAGTATTTTTATTAAGTGAGCAATTAAGTAAGCGAAAGGAAGAGCGAGAAAGCTTTCAAGCAGTATGAATTTAAAGTGCTATTGCTATGCAGTGTTTTGAGTAAGTATTATGTCTGATGAAATATCGAACGTTTTAAGAATTTTGTCTGTGGAAGAATATCAATTAAATTTTAAGTAGCTTGATTTTGATACATAGGACTAGAAAAGTGTTTTGGAGATAATGAAATCAATATTTGACTTTATTCTTTAAAAAATTAAAAATTATAATGTATATAGATGGATTTTAATAATTTTAGCTCTTTTTTTATATTTCTTGGAACGAGAGATCCAACTGGAAAAGTTTCCTAATGAATATGCAATGAATTGTTTCAATAAAAAAAGAAGGTGCATAACAAAAAGATAATATATTTGAATTAAACATTTTAAAAGCAATTTTTACGTTTGGATGAACTAGGAAATATTCTTCAAATCCTAGTTAGATGGTGGGTAGTTTGTTTTGAAGATGATATCCAAAAGTTAAAAAGAATTTTTGAAATATTGCTCTTTGTTTTCGATTTCAAAAAAATTAATGCACGCACTTGCAAAATTCTTAAAAAGATCAAGCACAGAATTGAATTAGGTTCCAGAAATTTCTTGAACTAAAATCTATTCTATTAGTTTCTTTTTTAATTTATGAAAACCAAAGTTAAAACCATCTAGAAAGTTAATACAGTAATATATTTATGCAATATCATAAATTCCATTTTTATTTTAGAATTAATTAAATGTAAATTCGATTTAAAAGAATGATTTAAGTCTAGCTTAGAAATGATTGGGAAATAATAAATTTTTATGATAATGATGATGATGATTCGAATTCAAATTTTTTAATCATATTATTAATAAGCGAATAAAGTGAATAAACGCATTCTAACGTAAATATACGTTTATTATACAGTATTTTGTTTAATTTGCAGAATGATTGGGAAATTATAAATTTTTATGATGATGATGATGATGATGATTCGAATTCAAATTTTTTAATCACATTATTAATAAGCGAATAAAATGAATAAACGCATTCTAACGTAAATATACGTTTATTATACAGTATTTTGTTTAATTTGCATAAATAAATATAAATCCATATCAAAAAATGTTAAGGAAAATAATGTGAAATCAGTATAATTGCTCTTCAATCTAATATAAAAAATCTTGAAAAAATATTAAATATAATTAGTTACAACTCATGAATAGACAAATTTTCGAAACAATCAAAACTGATAAGTAGAAATTTTTTGAATATTAATCTACTGAGAAATTTTTTAAAGTTTCTTATATTACCAGAAAAATGAAATTACAGCTAATATAGATGAAAATTTTTCCTATTACATAATTAACAAAAGTTTTCAAAATGACATAAAATACAAATACAAAATTCTAAATTAGCATTTCAAAATTTTAACAAATTGGTCATCAATCAAACTACATTTTTTTAATCATCTTTCCGTTTGGCAATTGTAAAATTGATCTTTTGGAAGAATTCATAATGGTAGTTTGATATTCATTATTTAAATTTTTTTAATATGAAACTAAGCATTGATAAAATATACCAATATTTTTAAACTGATACAATTTATCATAATTTTTTTTATAAATAATCAAAGGTTTCAGCTATTTATCAGTTTAATATATATAGATTTATATTAAGATTTCACTGAAAATTAATAATTAATTTTTTTATGATAGAATTATTAACAAAACATCAACTTCTGAGTTAATAGAAATCGTTAACACGACAATAAATAAATCGAATGATTTTTGGGAAAAAATCTGATTAATATAAAAATAATAATAAATTATTAAATTTATTATACAGTGAAAATGGTAATAATTAATTATATTTATAGTTTAAATAAATATTTCTAAAATATTTATATCATAAGAATCGTTAAAATTGCCAAATGTTTGATTGTTTTTCTTTAATTTTAATTAACTTTGTGAACATTTTTTATAACACACATATTTTTTTAATACATAAATAACTGTATAATATTTTTTAATACATAAATAACTGGTTAATGTTCGTGGAATTAAGTACAGTAGTTTAGCAAATTGCTGTCTCATAAAGAATATATTTTCAAGGATAACTTTCTCAGTAATTATTATTTTGCAATTTTTATTATATGGTTAATAGATATAATTGACTCTTATATTATTATTAATCTTTTCCTGTTTACTATTAAATAATTCTGAATGATTCATATATTTTTATTTTCATTAAAAACTCTATTAACAGATTTTTATAATCATCGAAAGATTAATTATAATCGTATAACTTTTGCTAATAAAATAAATCGAATAAAATAATTTAATCACTTTAAAAAATACTGCAAAATGCTGGTTTTGTTAAACAGATTCTTCAGTAATTCATAAAAAAATTATCTTTCTAATGGAATAAAAAAAAAACTATTAAATCGATATTAAAATAAAAAATAAATCAGGAGATAAAAATATATAAATTTATATGTAAAATTTTCTTATAATAAATATAAATTATATAGATCTACATTGTGTACAGAAGCAATAGAAAAATGACGACAAAGAAATTACTTGTTTTCTATATTGAATTTTTTAATCTTGTGGAGTAAATTGCATGAATACCGTGTAAACGTGGCTGGAAAATTAAGTCAAAATATGAATTAAATATTTTTCATATAATATTATGGACAAACTTAGTTAAGTTAAACTTGTCACTCATTTGCTAAAGTGATTTTGGCAGCAAATATTAGGTTTTTTTTTATTATTTATTCTTTCAAAAATTTATATGAATTTTTTAGATTTTAAAAATTTAAAATTATAAATTTTAATACATTAATTTCTGTATAAAAAATTTTTTGAACGATGTGTTTTATATTCTTACATCTTTTGACAATCAATATTATTTAATAGACTTTCAGTTCAGCTGTTCAAATGGAACTGGAAAGATAATTACAGTTTTGTGTTGTAACTATTTGTTATC
Organism: Olivierus martensii; assembly: GCA_000484575.1. Taxonomy (NCBI): domain Eukaryota; kingdom Metazoa; phylum Arthropoda; class Arachnida; order Scorpiones; family Buthidae; genus Olivierus; species Olivierus martensii. The sequence continues at coordinate 3,519 of AYEL01080954.1, forward strand.
ATTACACTTGAAGAAACTTCGAGTGACAGATAACTATAAAAATATATATATATCTATGTCCTGTTCTTGAATGGATACGACTGCAATTTCGAGAACGATATCCAAATGTTTAAATTTTGAGGGGAAAAATATTTTTTTTTGAAAATAGTTCAGATCTATTCTCGTTAAAAACTGCACTTTTAAAGAAAATGAAATAGGTTTTCATTAGAGAAAATCCATAATAATAAGTTTTAGTAATTTTACTATATCTTGTTCAATGAATTAAAGAGAACAGAGAGAATTGTCATTACCTAGCTGAATATCTTGAAATTATTAAATTCTAATTAATATCATTTGTGTGTGCATTAATTACTTAAAGACTGAAGAGGAATCAAATGACGAATTTAATCATTTATGAATAAATATATATAAGCTTAGTAATACGAGATTTGATAAAGATAAAAATTTTATTGCACAAGAAACAATGAAAACATAAACGAAAAATATATATGCTGTATATATAACTTATTAAGAAATGTTTTATAAGAAGCACAACTATGTTAAGGAAACAAATGCTTCGTTAGTTACAATTTTGTCTGTGTTATATTTATTATTTTTTCCTAATTTTCTGTAACATGATACAATTTACTATTACAATATTGTAAAATTAACGTTATGATAATCTTTTGTCTGGAAAAAATTTAAATGGGAATAAATCATTCAAATTTAGAATCATCTGTACTTTAATTTTAAACGGTTCTCATTTTATTACAGAACCATCTAAACAGTTCAAAATTAATAGATATATAAGTTTGTCGAAAAAGAAAACAGTTCTCTAAATTTGAATTCTGATAAGATTTATCGTCCTTGATGCATTTTCGAGGAAACACACATACGAAGATATCACAAAAATTATTATAAAACATATATTAAAATGTTTCAAATGAATATAACATTACTCATGTGTGACAAAAGTTTTTACAATTATCAAAACTATTTATCGCACATGACAACTTTAAAAATTTGAATGATTGAGATTTTATTTTGAATTGTCACTTTCTTGGACAGGAATGCCATAAGGATCTCAAAATGAATTGACATGCACCTTACTTTCATAAAGAATGATATTGTACAATTTCATTGTTTTAAGATACTCAGTTTTTGATGTATTTTGAAGACGAATATACGAATAAAGTGGATTTATATTGTCATTTTTCTAAAAAATGGCTAAAACATTTTGATTGGCATGGATTCACAAAATTAAAACAGCAAATTTAGACTTTCATAGACAGTAAAATATATAATAATTCTGAGTTCTGTTTCTAGATATATTCAAATTCTAGAAGAATCTGAATATATCTAGAAACAGAACTCAGAATTATTATACATTTTACTATAAAAATCTAAATTTGTTGTTGATGTTTTTATTATATTTACTCTTATATTTTAATATAAATCGATAGTTTAAGAAATTCCAACTGATTTTATATATAGCTTAATTCTTTTCAATTTTTTTTTTAATTTTATTTTATTCATACAATGTCAATAATGTCTCAAGCTTTAATATTAGCCTATTAGCGCAACTGATTTTATATATAGCTTAATCCTTTTCAATTTTTTTTAAATTTTATTTTATTCATACAATGTCAATAATGTCTCAAGCTTTAATATTAGCCTATTAGCCAATAACTGATAAGCTAATTTTAGTTGCCTATATCAATATTTTCCGATAAATGAATTAATAAGCACCACTTGCAAAACAGTTATCAAGTTTGACAAAAGAAAGAAAATACAAAACAGATTTATTTTAAAAAATTCTTTAATGAATCTATTATTAAAAAAAATAACTTAAATAGGAGACTTGATGTTATCAAAATGTACATGAAGACAAATTAGAGCAGTTATCAAGTTTGACAAAAGAAAGAAAATACAAAACAAATTTATTTTAAAAAATTCTTTAATGAATCTATTATTAAAAAAATAACTTAAATAGGAGACTTGATGTTATCAAAATGTACATGAAGACAAATTAGACAAAACAATTTCTATTAATGTAAATTTAATAAACAAATTCATTCAATTTAAACTGTGCAGATAATATAAAAAGCATTTGTGAATAACTAAATTTATGCCTACGTATTGAATGATAAACTGGTAAGCAGGAAAGTTAGTAACAAAATCTGATAAAACTCAAATTAAAGAATACATTAACTGATGGTCGTTTGTCGAATTTGGATTTTCGGTTGTTTATAAAATTTGGAATAAATTCTTTTCGCTATTTTTTTTTTATAAATTCACTGAATGATTTTCCTTATATAATAAAAAGTTTATATTGACTTAATATAGATATTTTTATTCCAAGTTATTCATATCTCTCTCTTAAGTAAACTTCTCCCGATATTCACGAAATTGGTCAATCGTAGAAAGAGAAATGGAAGTTACTGGACTTTTTGGCGCCCATGTGGAAGACAATAAAGATGAGATATCGTCTCCATCGTGCCGACTATATTAGCGAAAGCCTGTAACAGTTAAAAAAATCAAATAAAACAAGAGACGTCTGAAAAAACTTTGAAAATCTTCTATTTGAAATCAAAATACTCCAACATTTATATCCTGTCGAGTGAATCTTGTCAACTAGTTATAGACGTTCCAATGACCTGCCACAATTTTGCAGCTAAAATGCTGCATAAGATTGAAAATAAACTGTGCAATTGATGTCAAAAGTTAAACTAGCTCTATGCTTGGAAATATCTTCAGAAGAAAACCAAAATTATGAATGGCTTTGAGATCCTATTGAGATCCAAATGTGAATTGAAATCTAATTATACTGTATAAATTTAAAGCCCCCAAAAAAAGAGAGAATCTCAAAATTATATACACTGTATGTGCCTATATAGAATTTAATAAATAATATTATAAGAAATAATAAATTTTTAATAAAAATATTCTATTTAATACAAAAGACAGAGAAGATTGCCATGATATTAACTTCAAAGAAGATTCTTCTTCTTCCTTCTTCTTTTGAAGGTTGTGACTTATTCATTGTTCTTCAATTTAGAAAAAAGATTATTGAAATTTAAAATTGTATATATACTGATAGATGAATACGTGGAAAAAATAGATGAATAATAAAAGTATATACTGCATAAAGAGTATATACTTTTATTATTCGTCTATTTTTTCCACTTATCATTAGTAAGGTAGATTTTCATTTCTATTGAATTAATTATCTATTAAGAATATTTTGAAATAAGAATTATATAAAGTAACAATTGTAGTTTGCTCGACCATTATTTATTAAATATCAATCATGACTTCTCTTTCATCCTCCATCACATTCTTTTTTATAGATTCCAATGTCCTAACATAGTCTATGTCCAAAATTAAAGAATTTCGATATTATAAATAAGTTTTTAGAATCTGGATAACCTATTTGTATTCTTAACTCAGTCAATCTAATAGAACAAAGGTTGCTTAGCACTCGCAATTAAAGTAACCAGACGACTAACTACAAAATTTATGAAAAGCAATTTATATGTAAAAAGTATTTAATAAGGAAATTATAACTTAGATATTAATTTGCTATAGTTAAATAAAAAGTATACTAATTATAGCATATTTATTCTTTATTAATTAAAGAGATTTTCTGACAAAACGTTCATAAAAATTATTTTTAATATCTCTCGAATTATAAAAAATGTTAACAAAAAAAGCGATCATTGCAGAATGCTCTAATTTATAACAACTTAAACCGATTTGATTATTAAAATATATTTTTGTTAATAAGTTGTTTAATTATAAAATCTCATCACATTTCTCATTGACAGCGGTTATAATAAATTAAATAATATTTGGCATTTCATCATGAAAATTAATAATATACGAAAGTGACTTATTTAATGCAAATATACGAAATTAAGTATAGATAGAAACATAATTAGCAGTAGTTTCGGAATAATATTAATATCTTTAAATTATTCCTTTATTGACACACTATTGTATTGTAGAATTCCAGCACAAGGATAATAGAGATATATTCTAATAAGTTTAAAGAGCTAGATTAATTAAATATTAAAGGATTCTAAAATTATTATAAAATTAATTATTAGAAATAAATTAAATAAAGCCAAATAAATTGAAAAATTTATATTTATCTACATACCCTTTATGATATTTAGCATAATAATTTGTTGAAAAAATATAAAAAAACAGAGATAAAACCAAATTCAACTAGTTAAAATTTAAAATTCAATCCTCTCTTCTGCTTTTAACTCTGAAGAGATGAAAGAAGTGAATTTAGCAATGAATTCAATAATAGATAACTGAAGCAATGAGAAAGAAAGAGAGAGAGAGAGCTCATTGATACCCATTTTTTAATATTAACTTTCAGAAGATTTCTGAATCGGTATTGGAAAATATGTGATATGAAAATATACCTAAATCGATTTTCTTGCTTAAAATGTGGCATTTTATTAGAACACAAAATCTGAAATGTTGGTAGAAATATAATCGATCAATCGAATTTTTATCGTTCATAGATTATTCTTAAAAAAATCATTTATGATGTATTTAATTTATGTAATGTTTTTATAAAAGTGATGAATGTTATGATAAATTATTGTATTGGAACAAGTTATGTTGAAATTATTATTAGATTCGAGTAGTACATAGTATTGAATTTCAAACAGATGACTGACTATAAAAATTAAAAATAATAATTCAAACTTTAACATAGGTTATAGAAAGAATTAAATAAACACAAAAAAGCAAAAGCAATTATTTAGAAGGATATGTTGCATCATAAATATCATGACAACAATGATTAAAAATCATTAATAAATATTTGTTCATAATTTAAATTATAAAATTTATATATAAAAACAATAAAATTTGTCAAAACTAAATTTTTTATCGTTAAATAAATAAAGAGAATGTAAGACATTATTGAGCGATTGATAGAAACGTAACAGAACTTGTTTTCAAACAGAGTAATAGCAGTCGATGTTGCTGCAACTTAGCTGGAAATTAAATAGAGTAATATTGCTGCTAATATGTTTTGTTCAACGATCACGTATGCTTTTATCAGTCACCTAAAAAAGATATAGCGACATTTCATACTACTACTAAGTTAAATTGTTAAACTGGAAAAGCAGATTTTATTATTTAGATAAAATGATCGAAATAAATGTAAAAATTTGACATTATCCAAGATCGTTATAGGGGTTAGTTGTAGCTTTGAACTTCGAATTAAATTTTAGCTGCGGTATACTTAAAACAGAAAATTGTTGCTGTAAAATAAAATGGGACGAGATGTATTTGGCAATAGTCGAGAGACTATTTAGAGTTGTCGTAGTAATATTATTTATTTCTTAGCATTTAAGATGCTTTAATTAATAAAATAAACAATTTTTAATTAGAACAATATAATAATAATAATTGAAAATTCAATATCATTGTCTACTTTTATTTTAACTAATATTTTCCTGTTGAATATGTTTATAAATGGTAAACAAGTAAAAATGCAAACCAGATAAGAACTTGTATACAATAATTTAGTGTAGGAAATAATTCATGTCGTTCAGAAAAGAGAAATCCTGTTATTAAATTAGTCTATTGTTTGCAAGATTGCATCAGAGAGAAAAGATTTCGATGACTGCAGTTCTATACAAAATGTTTGATGAAAAGATCGACTGACCTCTATAGATATAGTTAAATATAGAAAATTTGTTATATTTCAGTGCATTATGAAAGTATTATTTTGATATTTAACCTTTTTTTTATGTCATATAAATATCTCTATAACAATAAACAGATGTCACGAAATAATTTGGTCAAAACCAAATTAAATTTTCTGAAATAGAGAACAAAAATATTTGTAATATTTTATACATTATTATTATTACTACTATTATCTTTTGTAGTCGATGTTGTTTCTAATATTTTGCAAAATTTGTACAGCAATAATTTATAATTTATGATATCAACATTTATATACTCTTAACAAAGAAAGAGCTCGGTTAAAGAATGATAAAATTACTTGATATCATATTTGATGAAATTTCTTTAATAAACGTATAATTTACTAGGTAAAGTAAGACTATATATTATTTTAAAACATCTGAATGCAACTGTTAATTAGATTTAAAAGTTTTATTAATAGTTTTACGCCTCAGTAAAAATGTACAGTTCATAGTTCATGATGTTTTCTACATTATTATAGAAGTTTTGATAAGTAATTTTGCAGACGATGCATTCAAATATGTAACTTTTATTAGAATAAATTGTACCTGTTTATTATTTTTTTTTAAATTAATTTCGGATATATTTTGATTTTGTTGCCTGCTAATGTTGGCAATTCTCTCCAATTCCGTTAATGATGGATTACTTCGATTATGGTGACTTGAGAAGAGATATGTTTAAATTAATTTCGGATATATTTTGATTTCTTGCCTGCTAATGTTGGCAGTTCTCTCCAATTCCGTTAATGATGGATTACTTCGATTATGGTGACTTGAGAAGAGATATGGTATGAAAAAACTTGACCAATGCATTTCTATGTTTAGAATCTTCTGTTGAAAGAAGGTAGACGTTCAATGAAACTGGAAATTGAAAATACCAAGGTATTGATTTTCTTTTCTATATTTTTAGCACTTTCTCTCAGTTGTACTAAATGAAATTTGATATTTATACATAAAATTTTATATCCGATCTAGAAGGCTATTAGTGATATAGAAAAAATAATAATAAAATTTATCATTATTCATTGAAATTTATAGCCATTTCCAACAAATATTTTAAACTAAATATACACGATTTCAGCGCGAAAATATTTTAGTCTTTCTCATTGTATTTGTTATATAATCGCAAGAAAAATTTATTTTTTGAGAAGAATTTTAAAGATTGATCTAATGAAACAAAGTATTATCTTATATGTTTAATAATTATATTTTTATTTTAGTTAATTATAATAAAAAATGCTAAAGTAAATTTTAAAAATAACGTTACATATATGCAGTATATAGAAAATATTCATTAAATTTTTTGCAAAAGTATTATTTTCTGTAAATTTGAGTTTTGAACAATTTTGTTTAGTTACCCACCAAAATTATAATTTTACACGTAAATATTTATATATACTCTATTTTTTTATTCCAAATTAATCGATCAAATAGAAAAGCTATCTTTTGTTTCTTGATATAATGTTCTAAATTGCTTAATCATGAAATTGTTGTCCCAAAGGTAGCTTTTGTTTCGAACAAATTACAAAATAAACTGTCTTCTTACTTTATTACTGAAGAAAAAGAAATAAATTTTTCACAGAGTTTACAACATTTTTGTTTTCAGTTGATATATTTTCAGAAATTATTCATTAAGAAAAAGTGCTTATTAAAAAAATTCAAATGTTAATATATAATTAATTTTATTTAGTCTCCAGATTATTTTGTTCAACATCTTTTATCCTGATTCTAATGCTAGTTTAACTATAATTTTTTTTTCTTCTGATTAAATTTCCCTATAAAAATTTAACAATTTTAACGAAGAATAAATGAATTACTATACAGTTTCGAGATTGTAATCAAACATTTCGCGAAATATTAATAATTGCAAACCAAACTATAAATTACCTTTAATAAAAAAGTAATTCTAAGGAAACGATATTTATTCATTCACTTTAACATAAAAGTTAGATCTAATGATCTTGCTTCTCTAAAGTAGTAATTAGTTTATTTCCAATCTGTCTGTCAAATTACTGACAAACTACAAGGCTACTCAAATCTCTCTTTAACCTTTTGTTTTCTTTCTCAATAAACTTTTGTTCTAGAATACTATTATGCTATTATTGAATGACAAACTGATGATAAGTCTTTGAACATGATACCAGATTAATTTGCTTTTTGAAGCGTGAGGCATAACTGATATGATTCGTTAGTCGTGAATATTTCAAGTATTCGTAGAGAATAACTATTTTCTATTCAAAAAATATATAAAATCCCTGTTTTCAACTGATAGAATGGTTATTATAAATCATCGTATTAATGATTTTTATAACTTAAGTTGACTCTTATTATTGTTTTAATATAATATATAAATTTTTATGATGTTCTAGCCTTTTTAAATAATTTTAAACTATAGTTCATACGAAACCAGAGTGAACAATCCAGTTTCACATTGTACTGATTATTCTATATATTTAGGCTATTTTAAAATTTCTATCTCATTATTAAAATCATACCTTAATGCATAATGATAATCTAAGAAGCTTATTGCTTATTTTTTCCTCTTAAATATTTTTTAATGTCATGAATTTTCGAAAATTTTGAAGGCTTTTTATTGCCTCTTCAACTTTACTTCTTTCTTAAATTAAATTATATAAGAAACTTTTATATTTAGTAATTTGAAGTTGAAGGGGTGCTTTTATCTAAATTGAAGTCTACGAATATATAGCTTTAAAAATTTTAATTTAATTCAAAATTTCTAAAATTTCTTTAAGAGAATTTAAATTATATTTCTGTTTTACAACAAATATTTTATTTCATAACATTCAGGGTAGTTTGTTTTATTTATTATTAACATTTCATTAGAACTCTGTTCGTTAGACTTAACTAATTATCTCTGCCTTCGTAACAATCTTTATAATCAGAGTTCAATAAATTAATTCTTTATCTTTTTCAGCAATAATTAAAGAATAGATATATAGCGATTATTCAGAAAATTATAATGTGTATAAACATATATAATCTTATTTTGAATGGAATCTGAGTTTGCAATTATAAAATTTAATTAAAATTAAGATTTACAAAGAAAGTGTATATGAAAATTTATCAAACTTATCAAAATGAACATAACTTTAGTTATATTTGTAACAGCTATAAATTTATATCTAAAGTATTTTAAGAGAGATACTGGTAGAGAATCATATGATTTAAATCATATATTAAGAGAGAAACAAAAGTATATCAAATTTCTTGTAACAAACACAAACAGAGAATTTTTTGTTACAACATCTTCACTAATAAATTATAAATTAAACAGTTTAAAAACTATGTTATCCAAATGCCATTAGAGATTTCTATAAAAATTAAATTTATTATGATTTTCTTTCTTTTATAAGCTAAAATGTAAAGTTTTTGTTTTCTTAAAAAACAAAATCTACATTTTAACTTAAAAGGCGAAAAAAGAAAATTATATTAAATTTAATTTGTGAAGAAAGACTATTATTCATAATATATAAAATAATATGGATAGAGATATAGCGATTATTCAGAAAATTATAATGTGTATAAACATATATAATCTTATTTTGAATGGAATCTGAGTTTGCAATTATAAAATTTAATTAAAATTAAGATTTACAAAGAAAGTGTATATGAAAATTTATCAAACTTATCAAAATGAACATAACTTTAGTTATATTTGTAACAGCTATAAATTTATATCTAAAGTATTTTAAGAGAGATACTGGTAGAGAATCATATGATTTAAATCATATATTAAGAGAGAAACAAAAGTATATCAAATTTCTTGTAACAAACACAAACAGAGAATTTTTTGTTACAACATCTTCACTAATAAATTATAAATTAAACAGTTTAAAAACTATGTTATCCAAATGCCATTAGAGATTTCTATAAAAATTAAATTTATTATGATTTTCTTTCTTTTATAAGCTAAAATGTAAAGTTTTTGTTTTCTTAAAAAACAAAATCTACATTTTAACTTAAAAGGCGAAAAAAGAAAATTATATTAAATTTAATTTGTGAAGAAAGACTATTATTCATAATATATAAAATAATATAATATATAAATATACGATATACAAAAACAATAAGAAAATCTTTATCTTAAAATTTTTCCATTTTATAAAATTACTCACATATTATCTCCTAAAAAAATCAGTCATAAATGTAGATCACTAATTAAATGCTGTTTTCTCTTAAGATCTTTTATTATTATAAATTTGTTTTTAATGATTATTATATTAACGATGTAAATAAACAAAATAATTTTTTAAAATGTTAAATGTATTACTATAAAATTATGTAAAATTCTATGACAATATTTTTACAAATAAAAAAAAAACGAAAAATTAGATATTTTCATTTAAACTCTGTTAATACTGTAAAAATTTTAAAGTTAATACATCAATTTTGACATAAGTTTTTATGTAATTATTAAACAAGATAAATTATCTCGCAATGATAAATATATTGCAGAAAATTTATGATACTATAATCAACATAATCAATGTCTCTTCTTAAAAAGAAAGAAACTTATTTAAGATTGTTCTGAAAAATGGTACTAATATTATATTTACAAGTCTATTTAAAATTCAAAAATTATCCAGGAAGTTGATATAAAAAATTGTTAAATTCTTTGAATTATTGATTTAAAATAACACAAACTAAAATTTTGCTCACCTTATCATAAAACTTATCATAAAATCATTACTTTTTAATGTATATAGACAAACTATTTTGAAAATTTTTACTTCCGAATAAGTCATCTTCCATAAATGTATACATAATTTATCAAATTTGGATTATTATTTATCAATGTTTAAATTTTAAAAAATTACTACTATATAAAAATCATTTACTTGAAAAGTATTTAAGAGTAAGAAACAAAAGTATCTAAATTTTTAAGTAAATAATATGTTTTTATTTATTTATTATTATTTATACTAATAATTCTCTCTGATAACTAGAATAAAGCTTTGCATACTATATATAAAATTAACATATAATATCATTTGTCATACACCAATAAGTCTCAATATGATCTGTTATAGTGTAATTGTGATTTCATATTAAAAACATTATGTACAGTACTATATAAAAATTTGCTCATGTAAGCAAAACAGTTTATCTTTACATATGAAAGTTCAGTTCCTCTGTAACGATATAAAGAAATTTGCTTTGTTAAAGTATCCAATAGATATAAAACTAATATCAAGGTTCTGACATAAATTATGGCATTTTAGCTTTATCATATGTTGAATGTATAATGGTAAAATCTTAGTAATAATAATTATATAGATTTAACTATTAAGCAGCTAGAAATTTATTTATTTAAGAGCAGAATTTTATTTTTGCTATTCGTTCAATGCTTTAGATTTTGTTTGTTACTGTTTACACTTTTACCGATTTTATTAGTAGATTGAAATACAGTGTAATCTTGTTATCTCGAAACCCTTGATATGTGGAAAAAAAATTTTTTCGCGCACTTTCGACATTAAACCAATGTAATTTCAATAGTTATCTCGAAGTATTTTCTTCGAAACCCTTCCTATCTCGAAATTAGCTTATAATTTTTGTGCTAGAGAAATTAAAAATACTTACGAATTTACCCTCAGTTTCGGCAAGTAAACAAAGGATTTAAATTTAACAAAAGAACGTAAATGAGCTACTATAATCGGAATAGGAACTTTTTTTGCATGCTCGGAATACTGAACATGCCATACAGTAGTTTCGTTTTCTAAGTTTCACTTTTAATTGTTGATAGGTTTTTGTCAGTATGATCATCTTTATTCAGTGATATTTTCAACCTTTGGTTTATAAAATGCAGAAGTATTTAGACGCTAATTTTCATGGAAAAAATAGTCTTTATACAGTATTAAAAACTATGCCATGTATTATTGACATAAAAATCTTTATTTAAAATTGAACCTTGATATCTCGAACTCTTTATACAAATTTTTTTTTGTTCCCATGAGATTTGAGATATCAAGGTTCTACTGTATATGTTCCCATGAAATTCGGGATATCGAGATTCTACTGTATATTATAATTGAGAAAGTTAGGAAGAACCTGAATATCTCAGTTTATCACAGAATTAGTATTTAGTCTGAATACAATATTAATTGTATGCAGGGATGAATAGCATTCTTCATCATTCTCTCTCTAGAATTATGTTGCCAAACTTTTTCCCGAACGCGACGTATGGTTTCAAAAATGATGCGAGGCGGACAAGCCCGCTGGACAATCTTGTGTCCATATAGGGTACCACGGCAGGTCCTAGGACGGATGCAGCAATCCCAATTCCATATAGGGACTTCGAGTGAGCCCTAGGGAGGATGTAGACAATCGTCAAATGGTGACTCCTTCAGTCGCCTTTTACGCATCGATACAGTTTGCCATTCGCTCAGGCATTTAGACGCTGAACCTAAAGATTCTCACCATTTATCCCAGGTTGCGAGGTTCTCCCTAACCGAGAAAGTAACTCTGACTCAATCAAGTCCAAGCCCAATGTGATGAAACCCATTTTACCACATTGGGCGGCGGAGTTGCCTCTCCATCAAAAGGAATAACACTTAACACGAAAGGACCAAAGCCTTTCAACCCCTTTAATCGCTTTTTATGACACACGGGTCAAACGATGTTTATGTTCTTGCACCATACCCACGAGAACATTATAATAGCATTCAAAATTAAAATCTTGCCTTATTCAGGGATAAATGTAAGCATTATCTTAATTTGCATAATATACTGTATAATTATTGTGCTTTGTGGATTGCCTTTGTTACCGTAGTAATAATTATATAAGAAAATAATAAATTGCTTATACTTAGTTCAAAGAAAGACTCATAGATATGTTGGTCACGAGTTTTCATTCCTGTCTGTGGTTATGAAATAAGTCTCAAGCAACGGTCTCAAGTTATAAACATATTATAAATAAATTTATTTTAATTAAATTATCAAAATTTTTAATTAATAAAACAATAAATAATGATTAATTTTTGTTTATTCAAAATTTACGAAACAACAATTTTCAAAAACTTTTTTTTTAAATTCAAGCAAATTTATCAATAATGAATTAAATTAATTCAAAAATAAATTGAATTATCACATATTAATGATACATTTTTCAGAAATTTTTTTATCAAATAAGCAACTCTGCATATTTTTCTTTACATAAGAAACAAAAAATATATATAAAAAAAGTCCATTCGCTCACGCATTTAGACGCTGAACCTAAAGATTCTCACCATTTATCCCAGATTGCGAGGTTCTCCCTAACCGAGAAGGTAACTCTGACTCAATCAAGTCCAAGCCCAATGTGATGAAACCCATTTTACCACATTGGGCCCATATTCCTCATTTCTCAATGATTTAAAAAAGTACATGTAATGTAATATAGATATGTTTTGAGACAGAGAAAAAAATATATGCTTATAATTTTGATATTTTCCAGAATTCATTATAATCATTCCCATTAGTTTTTAGCTTGATTAGTGTGGTTTTGATATATGCAGTGTATTGAGAGGATTTATTAATCGCACTAATCAAGGGATTCCTGTATACCATTCTTCCAATATAAAAACATCCAATACTACATTGCATAGTTTATTTTCCTCATCTATAAAGCAGACAGTCAAATTAATGTAACTCCTCTTCAGGATGTTTGTCCATAAATCAGTTGTTAATAAGCAAAAATTCTGTTTGAGCAGTTGTTTTACTATGGATACCACATTACTATATTTATCAGAAATTAATCTTTTAATAATTAATCAAGTAGGAATTTTGTATGAAGATGCTATTTTCTTTACGAAATGTTGAAAATCTTCATGATCTAATACTCAATGGTTTATTGTTTTTACACATCATAAATATAAGAGCTTCATTTACCTTACTTTCTGCTGATTCATCTGATTTGAACTCCTCAATGCTACTAAACATCTAAGAAATTTTTCTTTGTTTTCATGGGAGAGGTTGTGGCGATCTTCATCAGTGTCTTGATAACATTTTTCTTCCTTCTACAAGTCTTTCTGAACTCCAAGAAGTGAATGTTTGCTTTCAAGATGACATCTTAAATTTGTGGTATTACCACTAGTTTTCAGTTCTTTTGAATAATATATGCAAGTTGCTGAATTAGTTTTATTTTTAGCAAAATGTTGCCACAGTAAAGTATTCGGTAGCATACTTAATGAACTACAAAGATATAAATACTTTGAAATTAAAAAAAACCGGAAGCATTTCGAATATCAGTTAAATGACGATAATAAAGTGTCTCACATGGCAAATATAAGCACTAAATTCAATAATGCCAGATGGATTGTTTAATTTTCCTAATGCAAAACTAAAAAATTACATAAAATCAACAATTATAAAAAATTCCATTTATAAAAATATTATGTAATATTACTTAACCCAAACTTCAATACTACTACATAAACAGAAAAAATATCAATGCTTACAAAACATCGACCTCTAAAACATCGATGTTCGATGTCCAAAACTAAAATGGACCAAAGGTTTCTACATAATTTGAATTTTGAAAAAGTTGAAAAAAATAACTTTTCAATAAAATTCTAAATCAAAAACTATTGAAGCTAATGGATTACTCTGATTTGCATCTATATCATATTACTGTCATCTGACTGAAAGGGAGACAATGGTGCATAGAATGATATGTTATCAGTAATATGATACTAACAATCACCAAAAATACATAAAACAAATAAATAAAGTATTATGATCTTTTAAATGGTATAAACCAACAGGTACAGACTTATAACTTGCAAATTACTGTTATTGGAAATATTCTCAACACAACAGTATTACTGTATAATAAATTTATATGATTTTTACTAAGGGTCGAAAATCTTTCTGTTATTAAGGGCACAATAAAAATTAAAAAAACTGTCAAGGGAACATAGTTTAATGTTTTAAAGATAAATGAAATTATTAATTTCATTTTCTAATCATAATGTTATAATAAATAAACAAAATAGCAAGTTTGCACAAAGGTATTTTCTGTTATGGTTACAACGTTATGCATAGCGTAAGTTAAACATTATAAATTGCGTTTGCGCATCAACTGGTTACCCTTATATTTATGACTTTAGAAGATGTTTGACTGAGCAGAGAATTCACCCAATACCTTCTACATCATGGCATTAGATAACAGTTAATGGTCCCAGGAATGCCAGTGCAAAATGAGGTTCAGAGAGAATGAATCAAACTCTTCTAGATATGACCAGATGCCTACTTGTCAAATCAGGCATCTCAAAAACACTATGAGCCGATGCATTAGTTACTGCATGTCATATACAAAACAAATGTCCATCCAAAGCGATTAAAGACTGTTTACCAGAGGCATTTTGGACAAAGAAACAAGTCCAGCTAAATCACCTTAGGATAGGACCTTTAGGGATGCAGGGCATGGAGTGCAGCACCAGATTAAAACCCTTAGATGCACTAAGCACTAACTAATTTTGGTGCCCCCTTCCCCTTTAATTCAAAAAATATAAAACAGTACTTACATTGCAACCCGCGATATGATTTTATCTGACCCACCAATTAAAATAATTTTTCAATAAGAATCCGCAAAAAAAACACGGGGTGTTGATAGATTTCAAATGCATTAATTAAAATTGGTTCAAAAGGGGGTGTTGATAGATTTCAAATGCATTAATTAAAATTGGGTTCAAAATATATTCCCGAATAGCAAAAAGTAATTGTAATCCAAGTTACAATCTTTCTGTCTGTAAAAGGTCAGTTAAAACGGACAAAAGAATTAAAAGAATTCAAAACAAAATAAAAAAGTTATTCCTTATATCTGATTCGTTATTGTATTGGTTTATCTGCTTTCAAATTAATAATGAACAATTCCAAACTTCCCCTGGCGGATAAAGTTTTAAGTTATATTTTTAGAATAATAATTATTTTTTGAATTACAGCTACAGTGCCACCATCTATTGAATTAATGATTAAATAATTTTATAATTACGTACTAGGGTGGCGCCATCTAGTAATTAATGATTAAACTATAATTTTATAAATTTATCCCCTGTACGTTAGTTGTCTATAATTGAGTATTATCTGCTTTCAATAAAACTCATATATCTAGTTCTAGAATTTTTTTTTTCTGCTATGGCCTGCAGAACGATGCTGAAGTACCCAATGTGGTCCTCACAGAGAAAAGTTTGGAGACCCATATGCTGTTGGAATAGTCATTAAGCAGCTTTGAGCCTGTTTGAGACTTTGAAAGCAAGAATGAGGTTATGAATGAAGATGAATTAACACCAGTGACAGTTGGCAACTAAACTAAGAACTTCTTATGAGTTAGTACCCATCACTTGTGCTGTTTCAAATGCATGTAGACTTGTTCAAAATTTGTATAGCTTCCAATCTGTGAGCACAGTGTACTTTATTTTGCAGGATAAACATGATGACACAAGAGAGAACACTTTAGAAACAGAAATTATTCATTTATCATTAAATTTTGAAAATGGCTATAAATTTAATTAATTTAATAATTTAAATGATAAATTTGGCTATGAAAAATTTCTTAGTGCCCCCTTCCCTTGATGCCCTAAGCACATGCTTACTTTGTTATAGGTTAATCCAGCACTGATAGAGTGTAGTAAAAAAAACGGACGAAGAAAAAACAAATTGGATCCAAAATCTATTGAATGTGTGTTGGTTAACCAGATGGAGTAAAAAAATATAAACTTTGGGATTGGAAGACCAATCACATCTTTACAAGCTGTAACATCACTTTCAATGAAAATTCATTTCCTTGCAAAGTTCAAGTGAAAGATAAAGAAGCTAGTAATTTGTGTTTAACTGATAGCCAAACTGATGAAGAAGTATCAAAATCCAAGTGGAAGACAAAACATTAATACGAATACAAGAAGAGAGACTGCAAACAGGTGATGAGAGGGAGATTAATCAAAATCTTCCTGTCCCACAGATTGAAGGAGATGGGAATACTGTCATCCATGAGAGAGAGCCCAGTTTAGAAGTGCCCACATTAAGCCGCTCTCAGTGACTGGTAGTAAAACAAACAACAGAGAAAAAATATTATTTTTGCAATATTGCCAAACATCAAAAACTCATACAGGATCCAAGTACAGTGGAAGAAGCACTGTCAGCTCCCAAAGGAGAAGAATGGAGAGATGTAATGCAAGAAGTAGAAAACTTTAAATGCAATCAATCATGGACTATCATGCTAAGACCAAAAAGATGATATGTCATTAAATGTAAGTGGGTTTTTAAGAAGAAATTTGATGCAGAAGGCAATTTGGAACAATACAAGGCAAGACTGGTAGCATGTGGTTATGCATAAGTCAAAGGATGAATTACAAGGAAACATTTTCACCAGTAGTGAAGATAAAGTCGATTTGAACCTTGTTAGCCATTGCAATGGAGAGACAATGGAAAATTCATCAATTAGATATCACCACCAAATACCTAAATGGAACACTGAAGGAGACCATTTATATGGAACAACCTGCACCTTTTCAGAAAGGAGGAGAAGGATACATTTGTTCATTGAACAAGAGTCTTTACGATCTATGACAGTCAGGACAGAAATGGAATGCAGTACTTGATAAATTTCTGAAATCAATGAAGCTAGTTCAATCAAAAACCAACTCATGCATCTATTTTAGTAAAAATGGGAAGTTCATAATCACTATATATGTAGACGATCTCCTGATATTGGCTGAGAATAATGAAGAAATTGTGAATTTCAAACAAGAAATTGGAAAAGTGTTCGATGTTGAAAATTTAGGCAAGCAAGTCATATTTTATCGATGAAAGCAGAACAACATGATGATGGTTCGTTGACCTTGAACTAATCATCTTTCACCAAGGAATTGCTTAACACCCTAGGAATGAGTGATGTGAGGGAAGCATCAACACCACTTGATCTCAGAATGAAGTTCAGCAAAACAAAAAACAATCAAGAAGTTAATACCAATCCAAATTACTGACAAGTATCAGAGGTTTACTTTATTTAGCTGGAAATATGAGGCCTGACCTAACTTTCGCAGTGACATATATGAATCAATTCAATGAATATGAAATATTTTTAAGATATGTGGATGATATATTTGTTATATGGAAGAATGGAAATGACAAAATATTAGAAATGAAAGAAGCTTTCACAAATAACTCATTAGGTCTAAAGCTTAATATTGATCAAATAAGTTCAACATCTGTTCATTTTCTGGATATATAAATAGATCTAATACTAGCATAGTTCAATACCAGAGTTTATAGAAAATCGACTTATGTTTCTACAATCATCCTAGCATGGTCGGCAGACCACCATAATTACAAGTGGGTGGCATTTAGATCGTACTTTAAACGCATAACAACATACTGTTCCATGATCCAATCTAAGAATGAAGAATTTAATAAGATTATAAAAGAAGGAAAGGCTCATGGGTATAGCTTTAGATGTATGAAGGCAATTTATGATAAATTCTTAAAAGCAAATAGTACTAATAATCGGAATAGGCAAGTAGAGCAGCCTGTACAGTTTGTTCCAAAAAGATAGTCAGTATATGTGATTATAACACACACACACAATTTTCAGTTTAATCTGCAGGATAGTTATAACTATGATTAGCTATCAGCTAACCATACATATGTATATGTAATATGTTAGTAACAAATCACTCTTTTTCAGAAATATTCATTCTGGATTGAGATAAATATAATCCAAATAATCTAAATCGAAATTATTTTCAACTGCAGATTCGGAACTGCCGTCTTCCGGCATATTATTTTGCTGGATATTCTATAGAATAAATTTTATCCCGCCCAAAATTGGCTGGTTAAATTAGTGGGCAGTTTATTCTAGAAATTTGACTTCGTGCAATGCAGCAAGCTAAATCTGCAGATTAAAACCTGTTTTAACCTGTAGAATAAGACTCGTGCAACTGGCCCTAAGTGGAAGATGTTCGGCTTCCTTACAATACTTACAAACCAATGAGATTAATTGGTTCAGGCACGAATTCGAGTTTGCAGAGATTTGGACAATTCCATTTATTTTTTCTAAGCAATAGGGTTAGGTAGGCTTAATGACAGGTGTTCAATCATTTTTTCCAAAAATTGATTTTGAGCATTTATTAGGAAAGTTTCAATTTATTATTTACAAATTAATCTATGTTATTATTAATTTTGACAAAATGCAGCATTATATAGTCCTAATTAAACAAGTAATTAAGTGATAAGTTGTTAAAGCACCAGCAATAACATAATGGCAACTACGGGAAGTATTTTATTATTTTATTTGAAAATGCATTAAGATGTTTTATTTGAAAATGTATGCTTCTTTCTGCGTTTGTAATAAAATTAAAAACTATTCCAAAACAATCTTCATTTAGTGATTATCCGTTAGTTAATTGACCAAATGATAAAAACCAAGATATTATTTATCGTTTCCATGATGACTTAATCGTCAGATTTAAAAAATAAAATATAAAAATTGAAGGTGAGTGAAAAAATGAATTTTGTGTTATTATGTCTGTTTTGGTTTTCTACTAATCTTTCTAATAAGAGTTTATATTTGTGTTGTTTGAAATATCATTTAATAAATTTATAACTTAAAATATATATAAATTCTAGAAAATATTTAGATTCTTCATAATAATCCTAAAAATGAACATGCCATTATTTTTAAACATGGATTTTACTGAATATAGATAATAAAGAAGATAGCAGAAAATCTCTTGATATTTGAAGTTGAGAATTTTTTGCCTTTTTCAAATTAAAAGAAGTAGAAAAAAAATAATTGGCTTTAAAAGTTATAAATAGAGGAGAGAAAACAAGAAGAATAATGAAAGAGGAAAAAGAAAATTTAAATTGATAAAGGTTTAATCTAATAAAAAAAACTGATCCTAAATTGTAAATATAAATCAAAATAAAGCAGAAATAAAATTTTTACTATTCAAAAAATTTGCTTAAAGGTAACTTTTGAAAGAAGTCATTGAATAGAAAAATCTAGCCTTATTTTATTTTTGCTTATCGAAAGGATTGTTTTAATGACTTAATTAAACCTTAAAAGATTAATTTCAAATATCTTTTTTTTATTTTAGCCATGCATTACGAAAATCTATAAAAATTTAAAATATCTTTAAACTGAAATAGAGGTGCAAGATAATATAATTAAGCTCCTAGATGTAGTTTCAACCTTTTTGTTTTTGTAATCATACTTTTTTTTATAAAAACGACTGCTTTTAAATATTTTATCACTCTATATGTTTTTCTGCAAAATGTTTACAATATATATATTGTGCAACAGGTAATAAAACAACAATTAAAAAGAGAATAAAATTAAGATTTAGAAAATTTTCATTATTGAAACTTTTAAATCGTTACACTATTTTGTTAAATTATAAATGCATTTAAATTCATTTTTTTTTTGATACATTAAATATTCTACAAATAATTTCTATTATTATTATTTTTTTAAACTAATTGATAACCTTGATTTTAAGCATAATTATATACATACCGCATGAAACATATCTGTTGCATTGAGTAATAGCAGACTGAAGTTTTTTTTTTAAATAAAGAAATTACAGTCATTCCGTCCGAATAAGAGATAAGAAGCTTCATCTTCATCTCTGAAAAGGATCAGACAATTTTTTAAATGTAATTTTCAAAGAAACTTGTACGTTTTATTAGTTTTTATCTATCTGACAATTTTTTTTCAAGTTCGGATAGTGATACTTAGAAAATTCCATTTTAAAATAAATTTTAATCTAAAAATTTTTCTGCAAGAAATTACCTGATAAAATCTAGATTATTTCATATATGAAATTCTTTTAAACAATTTTGGTATAAATTAACTTTTATTTAAATTAAATTAATATTTTAAACAATAATTACAATAGTCCTTTTTATATATTATCACGCTTTTTTAAGTAAATGTGTATGAATTAAATTATGTAGATAATAATTAAATAGCGAAAGATATAATAAATCGCTACATATAATAATATAAAAAAATTAAAAAGTTATAAGAAAAGATCGGAAGAGCGGTTCAGCAGGAATGCCGAGACCGATATCGTATGCCGTCTTCTGCTTGAAAAAAAAAAAATAGTTGATACTGTTGGTTTTTCTGTTGAAAAAAATCTGACAAAAAGAAATTTCGATACTTTGTTATAGAACTTTGATTGATGTTTCCTATTTTGTTGGCGATTTTGGTAACATGGTGTCACACACATAAACCACTAATCAAAAATAACAATTGCATTAAAATACAGAAATAGAAATATCAGAAAGAAGAATTGCGAATTTCTTAAATAGCGTAGAAACAATAATTTTACATTCTTTTTATAAAGCAAAAATGATTTTCAGTTATGTTCAATATGAATTATTATTTATTTTGTACAATTTTAAGATATGAAGTTAATAAAATATGAATTATAAAAAAAATTTCAGTGTCTTCGAACGTACCAAAAAAATCAAAAAGTATATAAAGTAAAAATACTGTTTTAATATTGGATAAAGTAAACACGGTATAAAACTGGAAAAACCATTTTAGTATTATTGAGAATCATTTAAAGATATGTCATTTATCTAATTACAGCTTTAAAATATTATATTTTCAATTACAGTTTAAATTTTCGGAATTAATTGACAACATAATAGCATTATGCATATTAAGAAAATTTTTCTAGATCTAGCAATTCTGAACTATTAATCAAATAAATAAACTACGCGTACATATTAACGAAGAATGTTTTACAAATTATTGGTTTAAATATAATTGTTTGTAATGCTGCAATGAATGATGGAATTATTTAAATGGAACGTTAATAATAATGCTGAATATACATAATGCAATTTTTTTATAATCCATTCTAGCCTATTGCTCTATATAGTATTTTATCTAGATAACTGTGAAACATTGCCATGAATAATATAAAAAGTATATTTAATATGTCATTAAATATATCATTAAAGATCCGTCTTCAGTAAATTGCTACGAAATATCAAACCACAATTCAATTTTTACAAAAGTTATCTTATGCAGACTCTCAAGAGCCAAATATTGCAGACTCTTCAAATTTTAGATAATTCCTTACTACTAAAGCTACGCACATATTACTTTTGAAGTTTCTAGACGATATAATTATATTATGGCAGCAGTTCAAAATTTTTAAACGAAGATATTTTTGAAAATATCTGTCGCACATAAATTATATTATAGCCATTTGGAAGATTTTTATTATTATTATTTTTTTAAATGTCTGTAATATTAAATTTTTCTAATACAAACTTTACATATATTTTTAAATTACTAAATCTGTTACAACAATGTTTTTTTTTTATTGAAGTTTTAATTTTTAAATCGAAAAAATAATATTTTAATGTGGGATATAATTTTGTTATAAAAATATTTAATAATTAAGGTTGCAGAATATAAGAAAGGAAGTTTTGATATTTAACTGTTACTTCTATTGCAATTTGAATTTCGTAAAGTAATATCAAATGTATTTGATTTATTCAATCGATGAATGTTTAGAATGCCCCATACAGCAAGAGCATATGATACTGAATAGAAAAACCAGTAGAATATCCTACTGTAAGTCCACCTGAGGATCGACATCGATTCCATGTCTTACATTTCAAGATTTTATTCAGCTGTCTACATGTCGATCCCAATCCTTCACCCTTCCATCATGTCTATTCCATCATGGATCTGAAAAGTCTGTGGTGGGCTTTGGAATTGCTTCTTTACTAAGTGACCTCTGTGGAAAACGAAGTAAAACAAAAGAAGGAAAAACGGCAAACTATAAGCCTCTGGTCATTCTAGAACCCACAAGAGTATTTTACAGTAATGATAAATTAAACAAGTCCAGATACCCTGAAAACTGGAGATTTGACCGGAAATCGATTCTGGATCATTCAGGTGGTACAACTGCTATTTAATTAAATGCACTAATAATTTTAGATTGGCTTGATTAATTAGAAACACTTGTATATTAGTTTGTTTCAAACAAAACGATTATAATATATTAGACTAATTTTTATTTTACACAAGTCCATTTTCCTGCACACTTTCTGCAATTAAACCTTAAAAAACACTTTAAGCCAATTTTTGCAATAATTAACAATGCATTTAATTTGTCATCTGTTCCCCCATTAAACATTGTAGAGCATTCAAATATTAATAATTACTTTTTTTATCAGGTCTATTAATTTTAAGATTCATTTGTTTTCTCAATGGCGGCCATTCGAAATATGTAAACATCAATATTTCAAAAAATATTTATAGCTATTTGGAAAAAAAATTTAGGTATATAAACAAAAAAAATATTCTATTTAATGTTCTATTGTGCTGATGATAGATGTTATTCGAAAAATATTTTCTCTAGTTAAAAGCTTTTTATGGTTGGTTCTGTAAACTGTATTATTTTAATTTCAGATATTTTGTACAACAATGACCTTATATTAATAGCTTTCCATCTTTAATTCACTCAGGCTGCAAAATATCTTGAGAACAAAATATTGTAGAGCATTTAAAATTTGGATGATCGTTTTCTTTAATCTAACTATATGATTACTTATTTTTGTTTTATCATTTACAATTTTTAAGACAGCAAAGTTCGAAATTGAAAAAAAAAATTATATGTAGACCTATTTGAAAATGCTGCATTTGTTGCTGATAAAAAACATTAATTCACTCAGGCTGCAAAATATCTTGAGAACGAAATATTGTAGAGCATTTAAAATTTGGATGATCTTTTTCTTTAATCTAACTATATGATTACTAATTTTTGTTTTTTCATTTACAATTTTTAAGACAGCAAAGTTCGAAATTGAAAAAAAAATTATATGTAGACCTATTTGAAAATGCTGCATTTGTTGCTGATAAAAAACATTATAGCACTGCATTTTCATTTAAAAGAATATTTTGTAAAAACAGTTATAATGTTATCATCTCTAAACACTTTAACTATATCTTTATCATTAGTATATCTCTTTAATTCAATATTTATTATAAATATGCATCGAGAGAGTTATAAATAAAATTAGATTTAGAAATTGCATTGATATAATCTCCACGTCTGGTTTTGTTGTTCTGAGATGATTTAATCTACATATT
Source organism: Olivierus martensii (assembly GCA_000484575.1). NCBI lineage: Eukaryota > Metazoa > Arthropoda > Arachnida > Scorpiones > Buthidae > Olivierus > Olivierus martensii. Next base: position 27,351 of record AYEL01080954.1, read on the forward strand.
CTATTAATAAGCGAATCCCATTTAATTATAAAATTATAACGACTATATTCTGAAAATTTTAACAAGATTTTTAACTTGTTAACTTATATGTTACTAGTTAAATTTAAAATTATAAATAGTGCTCAAAATTTTTTATATATTGTTGCTTTGTTTGTACAGCTAGAAGAAGTTGTTTGGATTATGATTATTGAAAATTTCTAATTTATTTAAATAAATATGTAACTTATTTATATTATATAGTATGTATAACAAATTTATTTAACCATTATAGAATTGCCTATTGTTATTAAAATGATGGTAACAGATGAAAAGACAGATTTAACTAGATGATAAAATATTATGAAACCATTGATGATAACTGACTGTTACGAGTATAATAAAATTTTTTTAATAAGATTTAGACTTAATTTGATTCCAAGATTTGTTAGAAAAGCCCTATTGTTAAATAGACCAAATATACGATGTATATCGATAGAAGATGAGTTGCAAAATGGAAAAATTTCATCAGGATAGAAAATCAAGAAGTTGAAAAAATTCTGATGGAAATGAATTTAGGCGAAGCAACATGAGGAATGATTTACATTGAAAATTCAAGCAGAAGAAAAGGCCGTACTGAGGCATAGTTTCTGAAAGAATTGATTGGTAAGAACTTGATTAAATTTAGGGTAATATAATTTGGTTTAGTATATTCAATATATAGTAAGCTGATAGAATTTTTCCGGTATAAATTTATAGTAGACATTTCATCAGTATTTGATAAGGAGAAAAATCAAGAGAAGCAACAAACTTTTTCTAAAAATAAAATTTCATTTTTAATTAATGCGCAAAACTATATAAGATTTTATATCGTTAAGTAAAAAATGATATTGTTGAATTATTTTTTATATTTTGTAATTCAAAGTTAACAGTTTTTGAAAACATGCCACTAAGATGATTATCAGATGGATGATAATACATAATATCAATTGTTTTTCTCTCAAAAAAATTTATCAGTTTTATTGACACATTCACATTTTCTAAACACTATTATTTTAGATTTAGAATTTTTTATAGTTAAATTACTAGTAGATAAATATAAATAAGAGTAATATACTAAGAAAATCCAATTTTTAAAAATACATGAATATGAATTTGTTTATTTTTTTAATTTAACGAACTAGCAATTATTTATGCGAACTGTTCACTTATAAATTGGTAAGGATAAAATGCAAAAAATTAATGATTAAAGAAGCATAAGATATAAAAAATATCTTACATGTAACGTGAAAACATAGATAAAAATTTTAATAATTATTAAAATATAATAATAACGAGCTTGTTGTCAAGTAGAATTATCGATTATATATAATTTGCGCTGAATTTTTCTTCAAAAGCAGAAATCATTTTTAAATTTTTAAAATTTTTTGAAGAAATTTTCCATTTTAACATAGGGAATACCTGAAGAATATAAAATTATTTAAAATTCGTAAACCATAAGATTTAAAAAAATCTTGTGATAATAATCAACAATTAGTCCCATACAGTAAAAGTATTAAGATTCCAATCTCTAATCCAATTTCTGTATTTTGTTAATGGCATATCTCGTGATACAAAATATTTATTTATATACCAGTTCTTAGTAAATCAAGTCAATATCTATTGATTTATTAGGAACTATGTAAATAAAATTTTATTATTATTTCAGTATAAAAATGTCTTAATTTTGGTTGTATATATTAAAAATAACTATATATTATCAGATGAAAAGGACCATAGAAAGGCAAAATATTACAGTACTTATTTTTCTAGTGCTTTTTAAAGTTTTTTTTACAACAATTTATTAATTATATAAAATTAATTTATATACTGTATGCATAAATAAATTTTTAGAAAGATTATATATATATATAAATGTGTTCCTTAATCTACAAATTAACCTTAACAAAAACTAAGGTTTGGATGAGAAACTAAAATTTAATAGGACTCTGATAAGGTTTTTGACTTTCTTTTGAACTGCCTTCAGCTAGTGTATGTTGATTACACAGCTGAAGGCAGTATTATTTAATCAATTTTCCAGTAGAAAGTTTATCATGAATATAGGTATGGAAAGAAGTAGCCATGTATTTGTACAATATGTATTGATTTATCAGTTAATATGACATATGATAATGTCACATAACGATAACAACATTATCAATAATGCCTTTAAAATAGTATCATATTATTATTGTAATTCTACTTTATACAAAATTTAGTACTGCATTTTTTTATTTACTATAATTTTTAGGTAATGCAGTACTGAATTTAAAAAAATTTTTGAGAGTTGAATTTACATAAATTGAGTAGTATTTGTTGGTTTGGTTTGACTGTAATAATTTATTTTCCATGTTTCACATAAAAAGTCAATCACTTTATTAAATATTTCATTAATTACACTGCTCTTTTTTTGTAATAAATCTAATGAACATGAACAATATACAATATGTAAGTGTTATTGATTGTCAAAATTCTACAGTTTGTAGAAAAGCTAATATTCTTTCTTATTTATATCTTCACAAATTTTTTTTATTGCATTCAATCAATACATTCTAAAATACTCTTCAATAAGATTAGAAAAAAAAATGTAAGCAATAAAAAAAAAGAAAGTGGATTAAGAATACTAAGATGTCTTTTGGAATGCATAATATTAGAATAAACTTTTAAGTTAAAATACTTCAGATATAGTAAACTATTTATAGATACATTAAATAGAAATTAGTAAAAATCATTATGTATAATGAATTTAACTGTATTAGTAGTGTAAAAACAATTCTCAAAAGAATATTTGTAATTGAAAATTTTCTAATTTGGGGAATAAAAAAATAAAATAAAAATTTCTAATTTGGTAAAGGGATTTCTCTAATTTCTCTTATTACATCTAAATTAATTTTAAAAATTTATTTCTCAATAAATTTTCATCTTTCTGCTTTTGAACAAATGCAAAACTAACAATTCAACTTTTACAGTCTTGAACTATCAGCATTTTTGAATCTTAGAATGATACAATGTTTCAAACTTTAAGCTAATATTTATATGGAATATGATTTTGTGCAAATTAATAAATTAATATGAGAAAATATGTTTCAATATTAGAAGCAAATCTTGAATAGTCAAAGGATAGACTTCATAATTGATTTATATACTAGAAACAGCATTTGTTGATATACCACTTTATAAATTATCAAGTAATTCAATTTTTTCAGAAATCTAGAAAATTCTTTCTTTCACCTAGGAACATTAGCATATAAATATATGTCAATAACACTCAGGATTATACTATAGTAATAATGTAAAATCAAATGCCAATGACTAAAAACCAGTTTCACAAAGACACAGAGAAAACAACAAACATATACTGAGCTTATCCAAGTGCACAATTGCAATTAATGGAGAATTCCAATGATAAAATTTCATTCTATAAGAAATTTCATTTGGTATTACCTATAACAATCATAGTGAGTTAGTTAACAATGATTAGGCTGGCTCAGTCATAACTACAAATAAGTGAATTTCAATGCACAAATACTGAATAATAGTTACAAACATTTCACTATAAATAAGCAAATTGACATATACTATATATTTTTTGAGTTTGGGGGAAAAAAAGGATTTACTCTATTATTATAAATATGGATAATTATTGACTTAGAATGTCATTAACTAATAACCACTCAATATTCAAAACCATGATACAATTAGTAAGCCCTGTGATTGGTTAATGAAATTAAAATATATAATTTCATATACCATATTCCAATATAGTGACAACAACCATTTTAATTCTAGTCCCTTTGATTCTGTGTTCTTAAGTTTACTCTGCAATTATTCTGCAATGAATAATAATAGTGGATAGTCATTAGATATATGTTTAAAATATTTCTAACTTAGGATCATATTAATTTACAGCTTGGCTGTTAGAATAAAATCTTGTCATAAGTTGAGGAATATATATATTAGAAAAATATCAGTTACATCTATATAAGATATATATAAAATTCAAACTATAACATACTATTAGTACTTTTAATTGCAATTTAGAATAAATGACTCAATTTGATTGAAAATAAAATACTAAAAAGTTTAAATGACTTATATGACCACAATGATGAACAGGTTTCCAGCATAAGGCATTTCTTAAGATATCAACTATAAACCTGATGTATTTGAATTTAAGATGCTCTTACATTCATGCTTTTATTCATTTTCATAATTTTAAACATATTATAATAATGATTTAAAAAGTATGATAAAAAAAATTTTAAACATTCTTAATAAAGTTTGAATTAAATGAAATGCAATACAAAATTTTAAAATTATTATTATTATTCTAATAACTAAAACAAATAAGAAACCATTAATTACACTTTAATAGAAACATTTTTGACTATCCACATGGCTTACATCAAAAATGATTTAATAAATCAGTTATTGATTCTATTTAATATTAGAACAGAACATTTTTGTTTTTTGAATGAAACTATATTAAAAATGTAATTTAAATTATAGCTATCACAGCCATGAACTTATTTATTATACATTAAATATCCATATACAATATAGTATTAACAGCAATTATCTACTGTATTATTATATTTTTACAAGATCATATGTAAAATTTGTGTAGACTGCAACATCTGTCAAAATTTAAATATGTAAATAATATATAATATTTTTTACATTAAAAGTTATTGTATAATTACAATATATAGCAAGGGTGGCCAAACTTCATATCATTAAGAGCCATATAGGAGTATCTCAAATACCTGAGAGCTGCAATCGGTTTCTTTTTGGGTCAATGAAAGCTACATCAGTTTTTTAGTTAATCTTAACAATGGCTTCAAAATTATTTATTATATATTTTGCATGCATAAATAAATGCATACATATATACTACATTACAATAAACAAATAAATTACAAATATATTATTTTTTAAAATTAAGTAGGTATTTGCTCCATCTTAACTATTGACTTTCATGCTGTGGAGCTACATTGAAGGTACCAAAGAGCTGCAATTTGGCCATCGTTGGTATATAGTATTAATAATTCTATTATTTAAATTGTAATTTTAAATTTTCAAGTTCAGCTGCTTATAAATACTTCTTCATGAATAGACATTAGTATACTCAAGTATGAAACTTATCCATAATTTAGACAAATGCTCATTATAAAAAATTCACTAAATATTGTTTGAGTAATATCTGTAAATTATGACCAGGGTGTTGGTATTTCTTTATGATAAGATCACCATAATTTTTCTTTCATCATAGTGTATGTTAGATTTCAGAACTTTATTGCTGTATTATTAACAATATGCTCAATTATCCTCTGTACGAGTACAATAATACTGTATTACTTCGAATTTAAGCCACACTTTTTATTCAAATTTTTAAGACATAAAATTTGGGTGCAGCTTAAACGTTTATCGTATTACTTCGAATTTAAGCCGCACTTTTTATTCAAATTTTTAAGACGTAGTTACTTCGAATTTAAGCCACACTTTTTATTCAAATTTTTAAGACGTAAAATTTGGGTGTGATGAATATTTTAACATCTTATTTCTGCCGATCTCCAATATTCAGGTTTTTGCTTTACTTTATTCAGATTTTTAAGACGTAAAATTTGGGTGCAGCTTAAATTCAAAGCGAATATTTTAACTTTATTTCTTCCTGATAACCCACTTCCCAATGATTGGGTTTTTGCTTTATGCTCTACGCATGCGCATAGTATTACAACTGTTTATTTGGTGGTCCCCTGTTCGTACTTTTCTGATTTAATCCAGTTGCTTTTTGATAGTAGCTTGTATCGCTGCATGATAATATCTGGTCATATTTTAATTACAAGAAAAATCATGAATTACTATAATGCTGTTTAAACTGCTGATGGAAACAAATTGCAACCTTTTATTTTAAACAAAAAACTGTAGCCAAGGAAAATTTTCCTAAGGGTATTATAATTCAAGCACAAAAGAATGCATGGATGATAATAGAATTGATGAAATATTGATTAGAACATGTTTTGGAAGAAGAGTCCTGCCTCTATTAAAAAAAAAAAAACAAATGTGATAATATATCTGAAGATTCTCAATAAATTAGGTAGCTTATTATATATATTAAAACCTATTTAAATAAATAAAAATGTTTCTTATTTTTCAATACCTATTACAAAATCACACTTATTTTTTCCAATTTTAAAATCCTACTGCGGCTTACATTTGAAGTAATACGGTAAAACTACCTAAATATAGTATCTGAGTGCATGTAGATAGTGAAAAATGTTTCAATTAAAATATCATTAATGTTTTTCCTACTTATTTAACTAAATTGTTAAAATAATACTATTATAATAGGATATAGATTCCAATATTAATATTTTCAATTACTATATAAGAAAGAAAATAACCAAACATAATAATTAAAAAAAAGGATTTAAGCAAATCAAGTAATGATTACATTACAAAATTATTACTACTAAAATAATCATTAAAATTAAGTCTGTAGTGCTGCTTTTTATAGCAAAATATAGAAAATTATTTACAAAATAAAATTCTGGTCTATAAGTACTTCTAGCTGCACAGTTAAGTTTAGCTGTTGAAATTTAGTTTTTGTTCTAATCTATTAATATAAAATCAAAAAGTATAATTAGATATATGCTGTAACCTCTTCAAACAATTATTTGATTTAATATAATTTACTAGGTTTCAAAGATTATATAGGAACAGCTAGCAATAAATGATTTAATATAATTTATTAGGTGCTAGGTTAGGATAGCATAGGAGCTTTACTTTTCATAAATTTTTCTAACAAAATACATTTTATATGCGTACATTTTTTCAGCCTCCTTAATAAGTGTGTGTGTGTGTGTGTGTGTGTGTGTGTGTGTGTGTGTGTGTGTGTGTTTTAATAATATACAACTTTAATCTTAACACAATATAGTTATAAGAAAGATACACTGTTCTGATATTTAAACTAAAAAAGAATTTGTCAAAATATTCTCTGATAAAACTCATTTTAAATATTATGTCAGAAATTCTTATAACTTCAAATAAAAATTAGACAATGCTAAACTATACGATGATTTTCTTATAATATAAACTTTTAGATGCTATATCCTAGTATGAAAATATAAAGATAGCATTCTATGACAAATAGAAGCTATATATCTTAAACTGGAAAATACTCTAGAAAAGTATTCAAAAAGTACAAAAGAATTTAAACTCTCTTCTAATTAATTTTATCTCAAGAATTTAGATTTCCAACTTAAAAATATAAATTCTAGATTAAGAAACCATATAATCAATTTATTTTAAAAATTTATTATTTTTAAATTCCTGCATGCACTTCTATAAAATATATTATGCAATTTATTTAACTGAGTTATTTATATACATATTAAAGATTCAGAATAGTAATAAACATTCCTCATTTAAATTCATTATGCTAAAATATTATAATTTGAATATCTATAATTGTAAGTTTGCATTCTTTTCTTGAATTAATCTATTTATATACTGATAATGAATATACAGCTTGAAAACACTCTAATTTACTTCAATGCATAGTTTATATAAATTTTTCAAGCTAGTTCATATTAATTTTCAAAATACTTCCTAAATATTTATTATGCATATAAAATAACATTAATTTTCAATCTTTGCTTTATAGCACTTGGCTCATTTATCATGGAATCTTCAACTATACATAACTTTATATTGTCTGTATATATGATCATCAGTCATGCAATTTTTATTTATTTATAATATGCAATCTTCAATTATTTCCTCTATCAATAATTATATTCATGGACAGAAATAAGTGCAATAGCGTTATTTCTCTAGTTTCACAAAAAATGTCATTTTGAAGTTTGCTTAATATTGTTGAATAATAGATTCATTTTTAGCCCCATACTCTATTTTATAATGTTATTTGATTTGAAGAAATAGACAGTTTCTAAACAGAATATTTAAAAACCTTTATTAAAACAGGAATATTTTTTATAAAAATTTTTAAATATATTTTGCTTACAGAATGTCTGTTTTCCATATTATTAAGCAGGAGGAGCTTAACATTGTTATCTGAACTTCCAATCTATATAACATGATTTTAGCTAATCAACTAAGTAATAAACTATATATTTTTTTAAATATGATTTTCCAATTATAGTGCATCTTGAAAATATATAACTTTGAACAGCTGCATAAGCAGGCAAAATAAATTTAATACTTTTCAACCAAAACCTTTCTGGTCATGTGATTTTTTTCTCAACTGTTAACAATAAAATTTATAAGGCATAATAATACTGTTTTACAAATTTTGAACTGCATAAATAAATCCATATAATTAAATATATCTAGTAAATATGTACACACCTAATTATGAATTTTATTGTAAGTATCTAATTTTTAGTTTTATGACAGAGTCATAAAGTTAAAAACATTTCTGCTAAAAAGAAATAAAATTTATTTTTCTTGCTTATAAAACTATTTAGAATTGTATGTACTATTTTGAAAATGATAAGAACTGATTAAACTTTTGGAATGCATTTCTGAAATCATGATTGGTGTTATAAAATATAATTTATTTTCCAAATTAACTAAATCTTTGAGCTTAATTATCAATTAATACTTTAATGTATATGTTACAGGACAAACCCGAATTTAGGAAATACTAGAATTTCCTAGTCAAAACTAGAACGTCCTTACGTTGGTCGGACGTTCTAGAATTTCCTAGGCCAAATTGCAAAATGCTGAATATTTTTTTAGGAATTTCTAGTTTTTTCTAGTCAAAACCCGAAGTGACATAACAGTTAAAACAAAACTCTTCATTTCTCATGTATTCCCACTCAGAGTTCGATACTTGCCAGCAGAAATGTTTTTTAGAGAATATCCGCACGGATAAACAAATCGCATTGAGGAAGACTGCAATTTGCGTCAGTGAAACCACGTACTTATGGCTAAATCCGCTATAAAGCACGAAGCATTGTGTATCCAAGTTATGTTCATGCAAAAAGAATAACATTTTGTGTAATTCTAAATGCCACAAAAGCCTACCTTTGCAAAAATAAATAAGAGGTACCTAAGAATGTTTTCAATTTTTTTAATTTTTTACTTCGTATTTTATGTTGAACTTCGACTAATACAGGTGTTCCCAAAGTTTTGCCTAGGTGGGTCAAATTGTAAATTCCAAAATATTTGGTGTCCAAAAAACTGTCATGAAAAAATATGTTCAAAATGATAAAAAGTTAGACAAAGAGAAAGATTATACTAATTTTATAGCATAATCGTTCTTTATTTATAGCAATAATTACTTTTTTATTACAAAGTGTTTAAAATAACACATTTCAAAAATAATTAAAAAATAACTAAATAATTTCAAATAAAAAAAGAAAGAAAGAATAAATTCATCAATCTGAAGTGTGTGACTTGTGCAGTTGTTGATTTCTTTTAATAATAATATTGAGCCTTGATTCTAAGTTGGTTGAATATATTCTTAACATCACTTGTAAATGTTCATCAGATAATTTTGATCTCAATTTGCACTTATTAATACTCATGATTGAGAAAGTTTTTCGCATATATAAGTGCCGACTTAGAACCTTCCAAATAAAGAAAACATATTTGGAAGCACTTATAAATGTATTTTTTTTTTAATTGAACAATTTTTAATTATAATATGATAAAATTTATTTATTTTTTTGTAAAAATGTAAATTATCTCTTTGAATTCAAGATGGCGGATGATTTGACATCGCGGGCCGCATTTCTAGGGTTTGAGGGCCGCATTTGGCCCGAGGGCTACACTTTGGGAACTCCTGCACTAATAAAAATATTAAAATATTTGTCCATAAAAATAAAAAAATTGGCAATTTTCAGTTCTTTAAACTCAACCATGTAATCATTTATGAGAGTTAGGTGTGTTTTCAATTTGTTTTATTTCATTTCCTCAAAAGAAAATAGCAATAAAATTGTTATTTCCTGTCAATAATAAAAATATGCATTAAGTTCATTATAATAAAGTTTTTAATGAATTCACGTTTTTAATCAATTAACCAACAATTTTTGTATTCACGGTATTACCGTAAATACAAAAATAAAAAAACACCACTAGATACCTCTTATTTATTTTTGTAAGGTAAATTTTTATGGCATTTAGAATTACACAAAATGTTATTCTTTTGGCACGAACATAATTTAGCTACATAATGCTTCCTGCGTTGAATGCGGGTTTAGTCCTAAGTACGTGTTCCACTGGCGCAGATTGCAGTCTTCCTCAATGAGATTTGTTTATCCGTGCTGATATTCTCTAAAAAACATTTCTGCTGGCAAATATCGAACTCTGAGTGGGAATACATGAGAATGAAGAGTTTTGTTTTAACTGTTTGCCACTTCGGGTTTTGACTAGGAAAAACTAGAAATTCCTAAGAAATATTCGGCATTTCGCATTCGGCCTAGGAAATTCTAGAACGTCCGACCAGTGTTAGGACGTTCTAGTTTTAACTAGGAAATTCTAGTATTTCCTAAATTCGGGTTTGTCCTGTAACATATATATTGATTGATTCTTCTAATTTGTAAATGAAAATAAAATTAATAAATCTTGTAACTAAATAAAATTTCCCCACATTATATATTTTTGATACAACTAAGGTAAAATCTATGAAATTTATTAAAAAGTTTGCTTATATAGTAAATCTCTATGCATAGAGAAAAATTTGTTTCATTATTTCTTTAATTGATGTATATGTTATGGTAAAAGTGATAAAATTGTTTTTGTATATAGTGAATTTATCACATTTACTGATGATTATGCATATTCACCAGTTTGTAGTGATAAATATGATAAAATGTGCTTAATCAATCAAATTTACTGGACTTATGCATAATCTCCAGTCTAGGATGGTAAATTTGATTAATAATGCATTCTTGTCGAATAATGAAGTAGTTTGCTGCATTCATCTTCATTTATGTAATAAGTTTGGCTTTAATCAGTCAAAGAAAATAGGATCTCACTCAGTTCAAGAAATAATCGCAAATAAAGATGTGCAAATTAGAGTTGACAACCAGATAAAGACATCTATAAAACTTAAACATATTTTTATATATGACTAAAAAAGGAAAGATTATATGTCATATTGAGATCGAAATCATAAATGAAGATTTGTTAACATCAGTTGAAAATGAAAAAATGAGGAAATATGAATTAATGGCATATGAATTGAGCATAAGTGCCAAGTAAAGATAATTCCTTATGTAATGACTTGGGATCAGTGGTGGAACTACAGTGCGCCAGACCCTGCAATGTGAGGGACCAAAATCTCTGTCTGTACTTTCTTTAGTCTTTTTTTAAATTAGCATAATGATACAATAAAAATGAAATGCACCATGAAAAAAGTGAAACATTCATTGAATCAGAGCAGTGTGGTAATAGCAGTAGTAGCCAAAAATATGGAAATAAAAGATGTGATTAGAGATTCTGCAAATTTAAAATCCAAGGGGAAGAATTTTAAATATATTTTCTTTTGATAATTTTCAATTGTGTTTTAAATAATGAAATTTCATTCTTTTTTTATTATTTTCTAATAAAAAATATCTAAATAAAATTTTTTTTTTATGGTAGAAGCCTGAATATTTTGCAGGGAGTGCCAAAAACTTTAAGTTCCACCACTGCTTGGAATAGTATTAAAACAACTTATCACAAAAATCATATCAGCGCTATCGATTTACCCTTAAACATGGAAGTGTACATCCACATTCGTATCCTCAAGATGATGCTAGAAAACATCTTTGAATCATGGATTTGGTGAAGAAGGTAGGGAAGACGACATTGAAAACAACTAAAACAGTTAGAGGTAATTGAAATTAAAAGCAAATGAGTGCTAAGAGACTGTTATATTTAAGTGAAGTAACAATAAACCTATAATTAAATTACTAATAAAAACAACAAAAATGTGGAAAAAATTTTGTGATATCAAATTTATGATTTATATTTTGGAAATTAAGCAAAAATTGCTTTAAAAATAATATATTCAGCAATATTTATCAAATTTACAAATTCATTTGGGAATTATACATAATTGCCAGTAAAAGGGAGAAATTTACTGAAATTTATCAAACTTACCAAGATGATTGGTGATTATGCATAATCATCAATTAATCACCTTCATCGTAACATATATACTTGACATATAGATGCTTATTATATAATTTTGAAAATAAGAAATGATATTCTTGTTCAAATACATTCAATTAATTGTTGTTTTAAACTATGCATAAAAAATATCTTTTCATATATAGTGTCTAGTGAAAACTTGATAGTAACAACAATTTCTTTTATTACTAATTTCAAAATCATATAACTTTGCAATTAGTAATGAAGATATGAAATAAATTTTTTAATGCAATATTTATTATTTGACAAATATTCTAAATAAATAAATTTATTTAAAATTAGAATTGCAGCAAATAATTTAAGGAAACTAATCATTTTTTTATTTAAAAAAAATATATATATTGAATGAGAGTATAAAATACACAAGTAAATATAGTATTTTATTACTTAATAACATAAAAATATTTTTCAAAAATTCAAAACAAATATTCTATTAAATAAATGGAATGCATTTATAGCAAAATATAATTTTATTTGTTTGTATATAAAAATTAAGTACAGTACTTCTAATAAATTATATACAAATGACATCTACTTAAATACTATATATGAATTGTTTTGCTATTTGTAAATAAATTTAACAACATATATCCAAAATAAATAGCAATACATAGAATATATAAATAAACATCAACTGAAACATTTATTGCCACAATTTTAAGTACTGTACTGCATTTGAATGTTATGTACATTTTAAAATTGTAGTAAAATTTTAGGAAGTCAATTTTATTTAAGGATAAATCAATTATATATTTGCTTATATATTTTCATATGTTATTTATATTTAACATTAGGAAAAAATTTATCAAATGTTCTTTTCAAGCTCTTGATCAATTATTCATCTTAAACTAGAAAGATTTATTAGTTCTGGATGGCTTTATCACTTTTCATGCTGCAACAATATGTTCAGCAAAATTATAACTTTCTAAACTTGGCACTATTATATAATACTTGCTTTTCTGTTTATACAGCATTAAAAAATTTTCCTTTCGATATTTTCATATCTATTATTTTTTACATTAAAAATTTAAATTTTTTATTCATTAAAATGAAAATAATTTTTTTTAATCATATTTCAAATATAGTAGAATAAATGCCACTTATTATCTATCTATGGTTAAAACAAATATCATTGTACTTCTTAATATTCAGCAAATTACATAACTTAATATCACATTTCTAATCACAAAATAATTTAAACTTGAAATTACAATTTATATTTTCTTGAGAAAAGTTAAGTAAATTTAAAGCAATATTAATGTATATAATATTATTGCTCATGTCGTAAATATTATATATATCAGAGTTGATATAAATAATTCTAATATCAGATTTTCTTATTAAATAAATTTAATAAATTATTTAGAATTCCTGAAAAAAATTTTATTTTTATTTCATTTATTATAATATATCACTTAATTATAAAAAAATCTAAATCAAATATGACCATAATAAGTGACACAGTCTACATTATATATACAAAATGATTTATCTGTAAACCAATCACTATTAAACCTAGATGAAATATCTGATGTCTCAATTGATATTTAATGTTATTTTTCATATATGCTAATGATTACAGTTATTAAAAAAATGAAAAAATATTTTTTGAACACTCATATTTTTATAATTGTGTGAATATTAAATGCAACAAGTAAAAAATAATATTAAATCAGTATTAGTTTAAATTTTTTCAATGAATTTTGTATTGCTATAAATTTAAAATCATCATAGTTACTATAATATTTTGTTTTTTTATAGTTATCAATTATTTTTTTCAAACTTAATAGAATATAAAAACATTTATATGTAATTGCAGATTTTAAATTACAAGACAATATAGATACTGTATTATGTTTATAAGTGAACAATGATTAATAACAACAAATAATTTTATAATACAATAGTTTGTTTTCTATATATTCCAATATTGATTACATTTGAATATATTTAAATATGACCTGAAAAGTTACAAATTATTTCATATAATAAATTTATATAATGTTATCAATTGTAACAAAGCAACTTGATTTGTCACAATTATTTGATATTGAAAATTAAATTAAGAATTATCTACTATAATTAATGAATGAAAAAAAAATCAGATTCTTAAAAAACTTTCAAAGTTTTATATATTATTTATATATAGTACATCTAAATACATGTCAATCAATACAATAACTTACTTTCATCTCTTGAAACAAATTGCAACTGAAATTTAAACAATTTCCTTTATAATGTAAATTTCTTATCACAAACAATTAGCAACAACAATAGTTATGTAAATAATTATTAATTTAAATTGTATATCAACTTAAAAAATGAAATATGTAAATAATATCAATGCATAATATATTAAAACTAATATATTAATTGACTATTATTCTTTGAATTATAATTGGAGATGTTCCTTGCTTAACTTTTATTAATGTTCTCAGTAAAAACTAGATTATTAAAAGTCTGGATTATTAGGAATCAGTTTATAGATAAATCATTTTCTATTCTTTTACATATATTAAATAAGATAAATCTGATTAGGCACTCAATATTATTTCTTTTTTGTAAAAAAAATCTAAAGTTAACAAGATTAAATATAGCAAAGTACAAAAAATTTCAAATAAATGTTATTTCATCTAAGTCACTTAATTATTTTTTCCACATTGTACAAAACAATAATTAAGTCAGCTTGATAATTTTTAACATAATTATTTTCTGTATAATAATATATATTTGCTAATATAATATTCATTAATTTTTAAAAAATTTTAACAATAAATTTTATTATTTTTTTTAAAAAAAATAAAATTTTATTTTAATAAAATTATTTTTTTATAATTTTTTTTATTTTTTAATATAAATTATAAATGTAAAAAAAAATACAAGTTTTTTGTAATTTTAATTTACATTATTACACATATTAGTAATAAACTCTCACTTTATAGTTTTTAAGTGAATTAATTATAATTGTAAAAATTTCTTTATTAATATAGATTTCTAAATCCCTCTATTGTATTCACAATGATTTATAATTTATTTTCAAGTGTATCAAAGCTGATTATAAAATACTATTCAATTTGATCTAAAATGTTTTCTTAAGCATTTTAATTTTTACATTACCTTATTCTTATAAGATCCATCTTTCATAACTTCAACTATTAACTAATGGCAAAAAATTACTTTGTATTATTCTTATCATTTCTAATATGTTAATAACGATTCTCAAAAAGCAAAACTAAAATTTGTTTACATAAATTTGAAATTAACTATATAAATTAAAAATTTTATATCTCATACTATATAGCATTATTTACCTTAGAAATTAAGTTACATTCAAATCCATTATTCACAATGCACTCATTCTAATTTTTCTTTCAAACCATATACACAGGTGTGTATAAACATTTTATATAATATATATATATATTT
>AYEL01080955.1:0-26207 GCA_000484575.1 Olivierus martensii
ATATATATATACACAATTACTATTATTGGATGTGAAATATATATATATATTTTTTTTTTAAATTATTAATAGACAAATACACATTTTAATTATATTTTCACTATTAACTATACATTGGATTGTTCATTTAATATACAAACAGAATAAAATTTTCCAAAATTTTATACAACATCTACAATTAACTAAAGGGAAAAAGACAGTTACACTTTCCTTAACATTGGAAGTTTAAGACATTCAGGAATGGTAATATCTTCCATTTGAATGCTGGAAGGATTAAATGGAAAACGTATTGGAAAAGCATATTTTGTATCCATCAAAAGTGTACCTTGACCAGGAGATTGATTTTGTGTCTTTTCTAAATCCCTCTGATGTAAACAAACTTGGATTTTGCGGATGAATGAAATTGGAACTCTTTCTTCAAATTCATCAGCAGGAGTATAAAGATTCAGTATCTTTATTATCTTTAAAAAGTAAAAATAAAATATATTTTTAAAAATGAGAAAAATCTATCTATATCTATATATGCAAATAGAAGATATAGATATAGGAATGGAATAAAATCAATATTTTTGGAGGAATATAGGAGGAGGAGGAAAACAAAGAGATAGAAGGCTGTACTCACTGGTTTAGCCTTAGAAAAAGGAAAGGAGTGTGATAGTCCCTAGTGGACTATCACACTCCTTTCCTTTTTCCTTCTGATAGGATCCTTTTCCTTCCCTCCTACTCTCCTTTCATCTTCTCACTTCCATTCCTTTTTCTAAGGCTAAACCAGTGAGTACAGCCTTCTATCTCTTTGTTTTCCTCCTCCTCCTATATTCCTCCAAAAATATTGATTTTATTCCATTCCTATATTTTTTTTTATCAAATAAAACAATTCCGATACAATTATGTTTATTTATTAATTTTTTATTGAATTTAATGTAATCCGATCCATTTTTATTATGTAAACAGAGTATCATATTTCAAAATTATTATAAATATTTTGCCGTTGGTCAATCTCTACAATGTTATTGTTTTTCTGACAGTAGATGGTGTGTTCTGGATACCTGAGGAGCCAAAAGTCACATCCGGGTTTTTTGGTAAGGTGGGCATGTCACTGAATTAAAGGGACAATTTAATTGCATTATTATGTAAACAAACAGTGAGCTAACTTTGAATCTCTATATTGCAAAATCCCTTAAATATTTTAAAGATTTTTTAATTCTATTACAGTGGGTGATTGGTTAACGAACAGTTTGGATAACGAACACTTTTCTGAAAAATTTTTGTGTTTGGTTAACAAACACATGTTCGGATAATGAACACTTCACAGAACAAACTGTGGGACCTGCGGACATTTTAAAGATTTTTTAATTCTATTATAGTGGGTGATTGGTTAACGAACAGTTTGGATAACAAACACTTTTCTGAAAAATGTTTATGTTTGGTTAACAAACACATGTTTGGATAATGAACACTTCACAGAACAAACTGTGGAACCAGCGGACTGACCGAATGACAGATCAGCTGGATGGCAAAGCTGTGGCTTACCTTACCATTCTGGAGGATCTGGGGGTCCCACTCCTCCAATTTTTTTAGGAGAGATCTGGGCCCAGACCATTGAAACCCATCCTTCAATCTTCCAGTTGACCCCATCATGGGTGTTGGTCAGCTTGTAATGATGTCAGCTCTATAAGTGGCCACTGCCAGATAAAAATATTTCATGAGGATATGGCGGCTTAATTAACCTAACGGAATGACAGGTTTAGGTCTTACGCATTCGTAGACTTATGGGTAAGGATGGAAGAAAAGTAGTTTTCCTGATTAAAATGTACTCGGAGTTGTAATGATGTCAGCTCTATAAGTGGCCACTGCCAGATAAAAATATTTCATGAGGATATGGCGGCTTAATTAACCTAACAGAATGACAGGTTTAGGTCTTACGCATTCGTAGACTTATGGGTAAGGATGGAAGAAAAGTAGTTTTCCCGATTAAAATTTACTCGGAGTCAACGTAAAACAAATCAAAGATTTATTAAAGAAGGTAAGAGAGAGATTAACAATTTTTTGGTGTTAGAATGGCACCCGTACCAGGTTAAGGTCAACAGGCTTAAACAAATCAAAGATTTATTAAAGAAGGTAAGAGAGAGATTTTACAATATTTTTGACAAATCAAACATTTATTAAAGAAGGTAAGAGAGAGATTTTACAATTTTTTGGTCTTAGATTGCACCCATACCAGGTTGAGGTCAATAGGCTTGGGGATCTCTACCACGGCACATCACCAGGTTGAAGTCAATAAGCTTGGGGATCTTTACAGCAACAATGTTTATAGTTTGAGGTCAATAGGCTTGGGGGATCTCTACCACGACAATGCTATTAATCACAAGATCAATAGGCTTAGGGGATCTCTACCATGACAATGCTATTAATCACCAATAGGCTTGGGGATCTTAATCATGACAATGCTATTAATCACTTTAGAGCTTGAACATCCTCACATCTCTGAAACCATATAAATCGAAACAAATGTATGTAAATCAGAGACTTACTGTGTTTTTAATTAGTGATATTTGATGAATGTTTATTAATTTGTTTTAATATTAATTGAAAAGTGCATTTCCAAAACTTTTAGTCATTAAATTTTCCATATAAATAAAAATAGTTAGTTTTTATCTCCTAATGTCATTCCAATTACCCTTTCTTTTTTTGTTATTCATGAAAAACATCATCTTTCTTAGGATTGTGTTTTTAGAACTGTTGTTTAAAATCTCAGATTTATATTTCTGCTAAAAAATTTTAATGTTTCCTGAAAATTAGAAATAAAGTTGCTGCTTAAGCCTGCTCAATTTGAAAAGCTGATGCTTACTTAAAAATAAATAAATGAACTAAGCATGTTCATTTTTATATGTAAACTCATGCTTTACCTTTACTAATAAGTTTAAATTGATAGCATTATTTACTGACCAATGAGAAAATTATTATTAAGCACTGAAACCAAGAGAGCTTGCAAAATAATGCTCACTCTTTGCCCATGTGATTTATAATTTAAAGTTTTTGATTAAAAAACTGTTACAATCATAGAAAATCCAGATCTGTAAATATTTCCACAAGATCAAATACAAGTACAGTATTGTGAATCATTCTATTATAGAAACAGGAGAGAGGAAGTTGTCCTATCAAGATTCATATAAAACACAACTATTTCACTAAATGCCATCTCGATTTTGGCAAACATGTTTACAATACAAGTTCACATAGCACTACTAGTAAGTTTTATGAGACTTTTATTCTGGTATAACGTTTTCGGACTAAGTATTAGTCCCTCTTCAGTACCATTGTCATACAGAACTAATATTCTAAATGGAACAACATAATTCTAAAAATCAAAACTATAAATCTATCAGTTCTAGAACATCGAAAGTAATTTTTAAAATATTATATGTCATATAATTACATCTATCAGTTCTAGAACATCGAAAGTAATTTATAAAATATTATATGTCATATAATTACAAATCTATAATATGATAAATAAAAATAAAATTACCCAAAACGTTATACCAGAATAAAAGTCTTGTAAAACTTGCTAGTAGTGCTTGTGAACTTGTATTGTGAGTTAAGCAAGTTGGTTTTTCTACAAAGAGTTTTAAACATGTTTACTTTTAATGAAAGAGATAGAAGGAATACTCAGTAATTTAATCCTTTGAAGAAAAAGTCACTAACCGTTAGGCTTAGTTAGAATTAGTGACTTTCGTTCTAATCCGCGACTTTGCAGAAGGAATACTCAGTAATTTAATCCTTTGAAGAACAAAAAATGAAATGAGAATAAAATAGCAAAGCATAAGTAAAGAGAAAAACTACAAATAGATAAGAGAGAAAATACTCTTTAATTGTCTTTTAGACATGTGGATGACACAGTATATGAATTCTGTTCCCATTATCAGGGAACAGATGAAAACAATTTGATTTGTGATCTCTGAACTATGCAGCTCATTTTAATTAAGTTCCTTATTTTATATTTAATTTTGTTTTTGGCATATTTTTATTTATTTTTAAATGAATCTTTTAGCCATTTATATGAATTTAATTTTTACATCTTTGTCTTTATCATTATTATCTGTTGCAGCATTTAGACATGTGGATGACACAGCATATGAATTCTGTTCCCATTATCAGGGAACAGATGAAAACCATTTGATTTGTGATCTCTGAACTATGCAGCTTATTTTATATTTAATTTTGTTTTTGGCACATTTTTATTTATTTTTAAATGAATCTTTTAAAAAAGCCATTTATATGAATTTAATTTTTACATCTTTGTCTTTATCATTATTATCTGTTGCAGTTTTGTTTAGTGTTATAAAGTTATCTTTTTACATAATTTTTTCTGAGTGTTATTGTTAATTATTTGTTAATCTTGTTTGCTTTTTACACTTTGTTTTTATGGACAGTGCATTAGATTTAATTTGGTTCAAATAGCCCTTATGCTTTGAAACAAAACCAAACCACAAACCATTCATTATAGTCATAATTATATTAGGCCAGTAATTAATCAGCTTTAATATGAATGTGTTAACAAATAAGTTTTATGAATAAATCTTGATCTATTCAAGGTTTCCTCTAGTAACTGCTTATAAGTTGAAGTTTTTGAAAATATTAGAATTTCAGCAACTCTAATTATAGACTATTCCACTTTTAATGGAGCTAATTGTTATGAAAATATATATTTTTATATACTAACCAAACCTCAAGGGAACTTTTAATCCAGAAATAGATCTATCGACAAGGTCCGATATCGCTAATCAAAAATTACGTCTAAATTAATACACTATAACTGTCTGGAGAATTAATTCGCTCGTTGGCTTCGGTGGTCTAGCAGTTATGATGTTGGGACGTTAGCCCAAAGGTCCCTGGTTCGATCCCGGGCAGAGGCGGATTTTTTCTTCAGATAATTTAGTTAAAATTTCTAGTTTAATTATTAATTAATAGATGGCACCACTCATTGATTTAAATAAATAAATTATTATTCTAATTACGAGATGGCGCTAAAATTAGTTCAAATTAATTCGAATCATTAAAAATCCATTAAAAATTCAAGGGATTAAATATGGCTGATTGTATAGGATTTATATTTTTATAATATGGATTTTTTAAAATTATTCTATAACAAAAAGTAATATATTTATTATTGATAAATTACTCCTGAAATTTTTCTTTCTGTATTATCACAAATTTTTATAGCAGTACATGACTAAAAGCTCTTTATAGTTTTGGCATTTGTGAAACCCACAAAATGCCAGATTAAAGAGAATTTATTTTAGTCTTCACAGTGTTAGTTTTCATTCTCTGAAATAAAATTTTATTTTTATTAGATGAGTCTCATATTCAATTCTTTTTATGTAAATAAGAACATTTAAACAGTTAAGTTCATTATAATTTGTCTTACAAGGAGAGGCCATACGTTCGTCTCACTGATTTTCTTCAAACTTGGCACATTAGTAGAGGATAATAAGTGTGCTCGAGATTTATATGAAAATTTCATTCCTGATATTCCAGAATTTTTTATTATTATTTTTGGATTCCTGATTCTCGAGAAAAATTCTTATAAATCTCAAGAATTAACGAGAATTTTTGATTATTATTATTTTTGGATTCCTGATTCTCGAGAAAAATTCTTATAAATCTCAAGAATTAAAAAAATTCTATGAATTCGTATCTTAAAAATTTCATAGCAATACATTAATTATTTTGGCACGTCACATCTACTAACTTTAAATTATCTGAATTTAATCACAAAATAATACTTAAAATAGGCATGTAAACTTAAAATAATACATAGATCAATAAAACTGTACAAAAATCATTCATTTTATTTGCAATTTTAAAGATTTCTATTATTGTATACCTGTCATCTTCTAAGTATTTATTTTGTTTCTTTAGATCATCAATATCTTGTTGATGAGCAGAGTTTTTCCTTCTCATATACTGAATATACTCTGCTGCTTTTTTTAATATTTGGGCTCGAGAAGCCTAGAAAAATAATAAGTACAACTAAAAAAAGTTATTAAAACTGCATCATTTTTCTAATTTATTTATATTCAACAAAATAATTTTATTTATCTTATCACAATGCAACAATAGGGATTATATCTTCTTTAAAAATAACAATTTGATATTATAGAAATAATTGTTTAGCTTTACACACACGCACGCGCACACACACACACTGTGTGTGTGTGTGTGTGTGTGTGTGTGTGTGTGTGTGTGTGTGTGTGTGTGCGCGTGCGTGCGCGTGCGCGTGCGCGTGTGTGTGTAATCTTCCACTTATATAATGACTGTATATATAAAAATAAGCTCTAATTCCAAAATGGAAAAATAATAATTTACTACGCGTGCGTGTAATCTTCCACTTATATAATGACTGTATATATAAAAATAAGCTCTAATTCCAAAGTGGAAAAATAATAATTTACTAAAGAAGTACTTCCGACTTCACAAGAAAAAAAGCTGATGATGACTTTGTGAAGTCGGAAGTACTTCTTTAGTAAATTATTATTTTTCCACTTTGGAATTAGAGTTTATTTTTATATATACAGGCATATGCATATATATATATAAAAGAAAATGTTAAAATATCATTCTAAAAAAAGACTATATATCATGCTCTAAATCAAAAAAAATTTTTATATTGAATAAAATTTGAGTTACTTAATTCAAAAATTGATTTTATTATTCTTAGCATTGCCACTTTGAAAGGATGCTATTAACAAACAGCAAACTTTCATTATATGTAGAAGTATCAATTATTATTTATATGTTACAATCACAGCCTGAAATCAGGTATATCACAATATGCCTAGGCAAACTGCAATGTAACTAAAAGAAAACATTAAAATCATGCTCATCAAGATATTCGTAGATGCATCACAATCTGTCTAATTACTGGTTAGGCACATCTGTAGAAAATAAATTTACAAATTAAGGCATTGAAGTATTATAAATTATTTTGGAAATGTTATTATAAGAACACATAACTGTAAATATTAATATATAAAACATATATAAACTTAAAATGCAATAATTCAATAATTAACTAAGGAAATGTATCAATGTTAGGAATAATAATTTAAATAATGTTTTTTCAATTAGCATAACTGCTAAGAAAAATGATGTCTATCATATAGGTTTTCAAATCAGGACATAGGAATATTATAATCTTAAAACTATTGGGTTGTCTGAAAAGTCATGATGCCTTTTTTATATGTTTTAAAAAGTGTATTTATTTATATAAAGAACAAAAATCAATCAAAGATATATTGCTCATTTTGCTTGATAATCTTTTGCCATCTCTCAGGAAACTTCATAATTCCTTGTTCATGGAAGGACCTCTCTTTATCGGCGAAAAACTGAACAAGATGCTGATTTACAGCCTCATCTGAATTTCATAATTCCTTGTTCATGGAAGGACCTCTCTTTATCGGCAAAAAACTGAACAAGATGCTGATTTACAGCCTCATCTGAATTAAATGACATACCACACAAGGAGTTTTGAAGAGAGCGAAACAAGTGGAAGTTTGACGGCGCAAGGTCAGGCGAGTATGAGATGTGGTAACACATCCCATCCAAGCTCCAATATTTTTTGGCAGGTAATCAAACTTGTGTGTGATCTTGCACTGTCATAATGGAACACAACTCCTTTACGATTAATAGGCTCTGGACATTTCTGGATGACAGATTCGTTCAAAATGTTCAATTGCCGGCAGTGCACTTCTGAAGTGATTGTTTGGTTCCTTGGTAGAATCTCAAAAAACATGATACCTTTAAAATCCCATCATACTGAAAGCATAATCTTCCTCTGATGAATGTCTGCTTTTGATGTTGTTTGAGGCGGATCATCATTCCAGGACCAAAACTGTTTGTGTACCACATTGTTGTAAACGATTCCCTTCTCATCACCAGTTATCAATCGCTTCAAAAAAGGATCATTTTCCTCACGTTTAATGAGCATATTGCAGATGTTTATGAATGACGTCAAAATGAACTTGACAGCATACATAAACATTGAACATGATTCTTAGAAGCACCTAATACCAATGGTTTGTTTTAGCATTAATCATTCTTTCAGCAGACACATCTATAGTTTTACAATACTTTACTCAGTTCTAGCGAGGATTTTTGGGCCTAAATATGATTTTTAGAAATTTCATGGTCTCGAGTTCATCAGGAACTCAAATATCGAGCTTGCTTATGTATCCCAGCTTCTTCGGGTGGACGTGAATAGTTGAATGGTGGATGTTCAATGTTTCTGCAATCTCTCATGTCACGTAACAATGGTTTGACTCAATTAATGCCTTTATTTTATCGTCACCAACCTTAGTTGGCCTTCCTGACTGAGGAGTCTTATTGAGGTCAAAGTCACCAGCACAGAATTTTGTGAACCATTGTTGGCAGTAGAGCATTGTCACCATAAACTTTATGCAACTTTTCACAAGCTTGATACACGTTTTTTCCTTTACAGAAGTAAAACAATAAAATATGGTAAAAATGCAAACTTTGGTCTTCCATCTTCAACTTCTTGTAAAATTTGTAAAAAATAAAAAAATGGATCAACTTTTTTTTTAAAATGAAGCTAAAACTATCAGCTGTTAAATGACATAACAATAACATAGATGAGAATAGCTCTAGTACTTCCAAAAATGAACAATTGCCATCTGTTACAAAAATGCATCATGACTTTTCAAACAACCCAATATATAGAACAACAGAGAGAGGCAATATCAAATGAAATATTCTTTTCCTGAAACAATGATGCAATTTTGCAACAAAGAAGCAATCACAAAAGCATAGGAATATTAAAGAATTTTCTGCACATTAAATAGAAGGCAATACAGATATTGCTTGATTTATGAACTCTCAGTTAGTGATTGTTACTTCAATGCCTTAATTTGTAAATTCTCGAGAATTTTTGATTATTATTATTTCAGGATACTCGATTCGTGAGAAAAATTCTTATAAATCTCAAGAATTAAAAAAATTCTAGGAATATGTATCTTAAAAATTTCATAGCAATACATTATTTTGGTGCGTCACATTTACTAACTTTAAATTTCAAAAAGAAAATTATCTGAATTTAATCACAAAATAATACTTAAAATAGGCATGTAAACCTAAAATAATACATAGATCAATATAACTGTATAAAAAACACTCATTTTAATTGCAATTTTAAAGATTTCTATTATTGTAGACCTGTCATGTTATATCATAGGCAGATTCGTGATGACATTTCCATAACAAAGCCAAAACAAATATCTAGGTTTTATTCATTCAGTAGTTCATCAGAGTAACAATTACATCTAATGACGTCTATGATAAATAAGAAATACAGTGTAATGTGTTCTGATATAGGGCTCAGAGGATATGAGTGAATAACTAGCCCTCAATCATTCCCAAAAGCTCCCATCTTCACTCAATGATCACGAGTATAGATCTCCCTTAGAAAATTACTTAGTCAAAATAGAAGGTCCAAAATTTTTCCTAACAGATGTATCTGTTGGTCTAGAATCTCTAGATCAGGGGTCAGCAACGGCTAACCCTCAATCATTCCCAAAAGCTCTCATCTTCACTCAATGATCACGAGTATAGATCTCTCTTAGAAAATTATGTAGCCAAAACAGAAGGTCCAAAATCTTTCCTAAGAGATGTATCTGTTGGTCTAGAATCTCTAGATTAGGGGACAGCAACACAGTGCCCGCGGGAGCAATTTTTAAGTGCCTGCTGTTCAAATATCTAAAATCAAATTTCAGATATTTGAACAACAAATAATCGTAGTTGTTATGAATAATTTTAGTAAAAATTCTTTACAATTGCGCACTTTGATTTTTCAGCAATGCAGTGCCCGCAGGAGCAATTTTTAAGTGCCTGCCATTTAAATATCTCAAATCAAATTTTAGATATTTGAACAACAAATGGTCATAGTTGTTATAAATAATTTTAGTAAAAATTCTTTACAATTGCACACACTGATTTTATCTTCGCCATTTTAACAATTGTATGAATTATTCAACTAAATTTTTGACGGAAACTGAATCTTAACAATATCTATATTACACTATATGACTAGATGAATCAATTTTCGAGTACTAGAGACATCCAATGCCACATATAATGAACTATTTTCTGTCCCCACTATCCTTGTATACTCTATCCAGCTACTGCATGCCTAAATTTTTGATGGAAACTAATCTTAGTGATATCTATATAACACTATATAACTAGATGAATCAATTTTTGAGTACTAGAGACATCTGATGCCGCATATAATGAACTATTTTCTGTCCCACTATCCTCGTATACTCTATCCAGCTACTGCATGCTATCGTTCCCGCCGAATTCCCACATTTCTGAAATATTATCCTATTAAAAAAGGTTGCAGACTCCTGCTCTAGATAGACAAATATAGTGACATATCTACTGCATGCTACAGTTCCCGCCGAACTCCCGCATTTTGAAATATGCTCTCCTATTAAAAAAAGTTACCGACTTCTGATCTAAATAGACAAATATAGTGACTTATAAAAAATTAGTAGTAATTCTGATGATATAAAAATTGCAGTGTCATTAATTATACACAATTATAAAAAACAATACCATGTGATTAACGACAATCAGCCTTCTATAGTACCGTCACAGTGGCTGGTTTAAAATACTATAATAACTAAAAATTTTATTTATTTATTTTTATTGTACTTTGTATTGTTACAATTATATTTTTAATATGTAATTATGATTTTTATACAATGTTATAAGTTCATTTTTATTTTATTTTTAAATTGTATTCTTACTAAGTTTTGCATTCAAATTCTTATACATTATGTATTATTTACTGAAGATGGCTTTGTAAAGCTGAAAGATCTTCAAATATATTAAAGTATATTTTCCACTTTTGAAATTGAGCTGAATTATTTATATATATATAAGTAGTGGTATTGGCTAAAAACTCATATAGGTCTACATACAATAATAAATACAGCACTTTCTGCAGTAAAGTATTCAACTTATCATTTTTATTAACTTAAATACACAAACGTTTTCGGTGCATTCGCACCCTCTTCAGGTATACTACACTTTAACCTAACTGAATCAAGAGATTATTACAATATTAATATATTCTAGAACATATATGTTTAAACATTCTAAAATTCTAATGTTCTTAGAATTTTAGAATGTTTAAATGTATATGTTCTAGAATATATTAATATTGTAATAATCTCTTGATTCAGTTAGGTTAAAGTGTAATATACTCTATCCAGCTACTGCATGCTATCATTCCCGCCAAATTCCCACATTTCTGAAAAATTATCCTATTAAAAAAGGTTGCAGACTCCTGCTCTAGATAGACAAATATAGTGACATATAAAAATTAGTAGTGGTATAGGCTAAAAACTCATATAGGTCTACATATGTTTGGGCACAAAAATTCCATTTCTAAAATTTTTGTATCCAAACTAGGACTCATTTAGCAGATAAACAAATAGACTGTATGTATTGAAAAACTATTTTAATAAAAACTCAGCACTTGTAAAACAAATACCAATTATTTTTTCAATATTACTGAAATGTTTTCTATTTTTTCAATATAATTAAAATATTAAATAAAAAACAAATATAAAACAACACAATATTATTTGTTTTCATTTTGCATGATTTTTTTTGCCTCATTTTGTTTTTATTCTTATTAAAAACGGGTATTTTTTAACTAAAAATTTTTATTAAATTCTTGAGATTCTCAAGAATTTTTGAAATGGAATCTCGAATCTCGAGAAATAAATAAATTACTAATTTGGGAATTCCCGAATCTCGACTAAAAATTTTTAACTAATGGAATCTCGAATCTCGAGAAATAAATAAATTACTAATTTGGGAATTCCCGAATCTTGAGAAAAAACAATAACTAGTAGAGGATAATATCACAATAAAATCTTAAATTAGTAAAGTGCACCTCTCAAGCATTCACACAAAAATCACATTTAAAGTTTTCATAACAACTTAAATGAGCTGTTCACAAGCCAAATCAATTAACTCCACTTTTTGAACTTTTTAAAATTTTAGTGTCAATACACTTGATTGACTGTTAACTATTTATAATTAAAATAAATTTTCTTAATAGTTAGGCTTAACATCACTAAATGACAAAATTTTTTTTGGCCATTGAATAATAATTAATTTATTTCAGAAGCCAATTTGATTAACTCCATATTCTAATGTAAATCGTGGCAATAATGTAATTGAAACATTTATCAGTGTCGAATTATGCCTGAGACAATTTTGAATTTACCTTTCAAAATTTATCAGTGTCGTATTATGCCTGAGACATTTTTTGAATTTACCTTTCAAAGTTACAAATATATTTTTACATCTTTTAAAATCACTAAATTGGAAGGATCGATTGAGAAACATTTAAGAAAGGTGCGATACCGCCTACATAAATGTTTGGCTAACCAGTTTTTATTGAATAAATTTTTTGGTTAGATTTTAATTTTGAACGTTTAAGAAAGATGCGATACCGCCTACATAAATGTTTGGCTAACCAGTTTTTATTGAATAAATTTTTTGGTTTTGGTCAAGATCTTTCTTTAGTAATCTAGGATACGACAATAAGACTTTAGTTAAGTAATTTTTTAATACAATAGCATATATTAGATAATAACAGCAAGCCAACAATAAGACTTTAGTTAAGTAATTTTTTAATACAATAGCATATATTAGATAATAACAGCAAGCCGACAATAAGAATTTAGATAAGTAATTTTTAATACAATAGCATATATTAGATGATAACGGCAAGCTGTTCATTTTGTCATAAAAAATAATTAATCGATTACTGTTATATGTGGATATTAATAGAGTAACGTTTTGTAAAATAAACACTGTTATATGTGGATATTAATAGAATAACGCCTTTGTAAAATAAATAGTTATATATGGATATTAATAGAATAACGCCTTTGTAAAATAAATAATTATTATATTTAACAAGTAAAAGATGATTAAATTCACAAATAAGGAGGACCATATGGAGACTCTACTGTGACCATAACTCGATGACTGAAGGCAGATTCCCACTTGGGGTGTAGTCTGCAGCAAACTCAGAAAGGAGCTCGTTTCCATAGCAACAGAACTTGACCTTGCAGCCACTTGTTAGAAACGTAGACGTTGCTAGCATTCCCACTTGGGGTGTAGTCTGCAGCTTGTTTCCATAGCAACAGAACTTGACCTTGCAGCCACTTGTTAGAAACGTAGACGTTGCTAGCTCCCAACATCTGCATTTCTATACAGCGACTAGTTGCAAATACTAGCCAATAAAAGAAGTGCTTAGTATTAAACGAATTATACAATGGCAGTGATTGGTGGTTGACGTATTCCTATTCTTACCGACTATTGGCTGATGTCGTCAGTTGTTTACCGCAAACGCTTAATTGAATCCTTGAATAGGAACGAATACTGGACATATCGGCGTTTGCAACTCATCAGCCCGCAGCAGCTCAGCTCAAGTGGGAATCCGCCTTGAGACTAAAGGTGCAGCTATGCAGACGCGAATTTAGCTGCGAAAGAGAGATTTCTGGCTTTATCACTCTCGTTGAGTTCAACTATGCATGAGCGAAAGCTGAGAAATCTTGCGAGCGAGAGCGAGAAAGTACTTCTCGCGGGAACGAATACTGGACATATCAGCGTTTGCAACTCATCAGCCCATGGCAGCGCAGCTCAAGTGGGAATTCGCCTTGAGACTAAAGGTGCAGCTATGCAGACGCAAATTTAGCTGCGAAAGAGAGATTTCTGGCTTTATCACTCTCGTTGAGTACAACTATGCATGAGCGAAAGCTGAGAAATCTTGCGAGCGAGAGCGAGAAAGTACTTCTCGCTACATCCAACTCGGTTTGATGCTTCTCGCTATATTGTGCGCCTGCGCAATCTCTCCGACCTCACTTTCATTTCCAACATGAATGCCTTTAATAAGCAAGGACAATCGCATTTAAAAGAAAAATTAATTAATTGTATATTTGCTTTCCCAAAATTTTGGATAAACGATTGAGCATAGAAATCGAGAAATCATCAATATACAACCTTATTAACAATAATTTTCTTAGTAGTAGTCTTCTATATCTATCAATTTTGTTTAGTCGCAAACACAGTTCATGCTACTGCATGATAGTTTTAGCGATAGCTATGAGAGACTGTGTTATATTTTGCAAGAAGTTTGTTTTCTCGCCTTCGCTCGCTCTCGGCAAACTTTTCACACTCTCGCGTCTGCATAGCTGCATCCTAAAAGATGGTGTGAGAAGTTTGTTTTCTTGCCTTCGTTCGCTCTCGGCAAACTTTTCACACTCTCGCGTCTGCATAGCTGCATCCTAAAAGATAGTTCCCACTAGCAGGGAACTGCGGTGAAATACGTGTGTTGCGGATAAAGCAGCATGGTTTTGAAGTTATACCGCAAAGTAAAAACTGCCACCATCCAGTATCTAGATGGATTAAACTTTTCTGCGACGGTAAAATTCGTGGAGATAATA
The DNA here is from genome assembly GCA_000484575.1 of Olivierus martensii. Lineage (NCBI taxonomy): Eukaryota > Metazoa > Arthropoda > Arachnida > Scorpiones > Buthidae > Olivierus > Olivierus martensii. The sequence continues at coordinate 14,550 of AYEL01080955.1, forward strand.
TCCACCAATGAAATCCATGCATTTTGTGACGTTAAATGGTTGACAACCTTGAGAGTCAAGATGGTGGGATTCTCTGTCATTAAATCTCATCTCTTTAATCAAAATTGCATAGAAACATTGTTCGTATTTCTTATAAATATTTTCAATCCAACATTTTCTCTTTCTCGATTTTGTTTCAGTTTCCTCATTTACTGCAGCTAATAGCATCATTTGGTAAACAGCGCGAGTCTTTTATTGATTAACGTCAATTTTGTTTTACACGAAATGAATTATGGGGACCGCACTAAGAATCTTGGGGAAAGCGAAGCTTATCGTGACTGTGGGAATCCACAAGCGCGTTTATCTACGACAGTTTTTGATCGTTCCGTTTTTTGTGATGGATAGTGGGAACCAACCTTAATTTTTGTGTTAGACCTCATTCTCCCAATGCTCTGAGATTATCTAGCAACCAAACTTTTGTTTAATATTTGAAATATATACTATATTAACTTATTTTTAAAAATATTTTGAAGATTCAATTCGATGGTATTATTTTTTCCTTTCACTTGCCAAATAGATTAACTCCATCAGTCATACAAAAATTGTAATAAAAATAACGATTACTTCAAGGATATATACTCTCTTATGCATTTTATATATCGTTAGATAAAAGCTACACCTGTAATAATACATTCTACAATGATCCAAGGATATACTCTCTTTTGCATTTTATATATCGTTAGATAAAAGCTACACCTGTAATAATACATTCTACAATGTTTATCTGAATTTATATTTTAAAGGGAATTTTAAAAAACAATGTGTATTATTTTATCATTTTTCTCTACTTTTTGTTTTGTGGAGTTAATCGATTTGGCAAATGAGCAGCTCAAATATCAATAATTTTGGTAGTAGCAGAATAAATCATAATGGTGTAGTAGTTAGCATGAGTGAATGTAGGCTAGTTGGGTCGTGGTTCAAAACTTGACATGAGCGTTTTTTTTAGTTATTATTGGGTATTATTTCGCTAGTTCACTATGGAGAAGATCCTTGACGATCTTCAAGGAATTCTTCAGGTGAAGCTGAATTATTATGATTTTGCTCCGTTTTTTTAATTAATAGAAACTTCCCAAGTATTTTCATTTGTCCTAATGACGTCCTCAAAATTTTTTATACTTGTGAATCACTCTGTATATATTGTAAAGACTGATATAACATCCCAAGGTTCCACAATATGCAAGAAATTAATGGTAAATAATATATTTTATATAATAATAAATATTAAATAATTTATGTATTAATATAGAAATAAAAAATATAAACACAATATATATAGAGTGATTCACAAGTATAAAAAATTTTAAGGACATCATTAGGATAAGTGAAAATATTCGGGAAGTTTCTATTAATTACAAAAACAGAGAAAAATCATAATTGTTCAGCTTCACTTGAAGAATTCCTTGAAGATCTTCAAGAATCTTCTCAATTAAATTAGTGAAATAATACCAAATAATAACTAAAAGAAAAAAAAATGCTCATGACGAATTTTGAACCACAACCCAACTAGCCTACAATCGCTCACACTAACCACTACACCATTATGACTTATGTTGCTACTACCAAAATTATTGATATTTAAGTTGTTATGAAAACTTTAAATGCGATTTTTGCATGAATGCTTGAGAGGTGCAATTTACTAATTTAAGATTTTATTGTGCATATTATCCTCTACTAATGTGCCAAGTTTAAAGAAAATCAGTAAGACAAATGTCTGGCCCTCTCCTTGTTAGATATAATTTTGGTACAAAAATTTGATCAATAATGTATTATTCAAGATTTTAATTTTTTGTTTTGACTTCTACGAAATGAAAACATTATCTGTACAAGCAGATGCAAATGATAATTATTTGAGTTTCTGAAAAAATATTCTCTCTCTTTTTAAATCAATTTAGTTTTTATAATATTTTAAAAAAATTTTATATTAAAATAAACTGATGAGAAAAAAATCTAAACAATAAATGCATGTTTTAAAATTAAGAAAGAACATTAGAAATCTTAAATTTTATGAAACTTATTTTACAATGTTAGCATTGTTATTAGTAATTCGATACATACAATCCCAGACTTATGTAAATCATACATGAGTTTAATTTTAACTAACAAACCAAGATTAAGCCAATCCTCTTGAAAAAACTGGAGATATAGGACTCTGAATTGAATTCAGATTCTCTAAGATGATATACATGAGTTTAATTTTAACTAACAAACCAAGATTGGGCCAATCCTCTTGAAAAAACTGGAGATATAGGACTCTGAATTGAATTCAGATTCTCTAAGATGGTAAGTGACTGCTTTACCACACAAATTATATGCTTATTCTTTAATATAACTATTTTTAATGTTAAGTCTTTGCGACCTACCAGTACTGTATAATGTATACTTCAACACATGAGCCATTCATAAGCCAAATCAATTAACTCCACTTTGTGACTTTTTTAAATTTTAGTGTCAAAGCATTTGATTGATTCTTAATGATTTATATTCAAAATAAATTTCCTTAATAATTAGGCTTAACACCACTAAATAAAATTTTTTTGGCCATTGAAAAATAAATAAATTTATTTCAGAAACCAATATGATTAACTCCATACTCTAATATAAATCGTTGCAATAATGCAATTCAAATGTTTATAAGTGTCATATTATGCATACAATATTTTTTGAATTTATATCTCAAAGTTAGAATTACATAAGAAATCACAACAAGCACTTGAAGCAGGATAAAAAACTAATTTATTATTAGATATATCTCTATTTTATCTTCATATTACTGATAACAGTTTCCAATTATTTATATAGAGGGATTTAGACTGAGATTTGAAAATTTCTTGTAATTATCAGTTTATTAAGTTTATTCAATAATGTATTTTTTATATAATATACTATAAATATATATTTCCGTATTATGTATATTAATTCTTTACAGTGCATTTTCATAAAAGTTTTTTATCTGCTATTTTTCAAAATATGATTTATTTGAACTATATTAATAATATAGAATATTGATATTCAAATTAATAATAAAAAAATCTTTGTTGTAATGATTTTTATTATACAGCATGCCTTAATTGCTAAATTTTTTGGACCACTGATCACTTATTTATAACTTATTATATCTACAAGCCTTTAGAGAATAAAAATTTTATTTTTATAAAATATATTTAAAAATATTATCAATATAATTATAGATATATCTATTGTTTGTTTTCTTCAGCCAATTACTTAAATTTATAAATTAAAAAAACTGCAATTTTAAATAGAGAAGCATTTGGAAATTTATTTTCTAATATAAATTCTACATGGTATATTTATATCTTACGTTCAAACAAATTTTAAGCATAGAGGTTTATCTAATTTTAACATATTTTTATAACAACATACCATCAATTTTACTATCATTCTCACTATAATGTATCAATGCCTAGGTTGAATTCTAAGTCTCATCTCTTGAAAAATTTATTCATAGGATCTGGGATCAGTCTACTGATCCCTGTCCTCTAAAATCTGATTGACTGCTCACCTCTATACAAGAACGAGCAGTCTTTAGAAGGTCTTGTTTATCTCACCACTTATTACTCAACAGAGGAAAACGGTGTCATTTGTTGGCCAACAACAAAAAATATACCTGTGGAGACCAGCGAATCGTAATAAAACAATTTAATATTTATTTTAATTAATAAAATTTTATAATTATTAAAATTAATTTTTGAATAAAAATTAGATATGTCTGGGAAGCAGAAAGGTCGATTTCATCAATGATGAAATGAGATCACCTTCTGCTAAACAATAGGAGACTATGATCGTCTCTTATCAAATAAACAAAAGATAAGTTCGCCTTTCAGAAAAGAAAGAAGAGACGAGAGAAGATCGAGACTGAGAGCAAAGAATATTTTTCAAAACAGAAGGTGCGAAAATGTAAAATGAAAAAGGTGAATTTGTGTCCTGTTCCATTGATGATCGTCTGATGAGATAGGGAACGAAGACATAAAATAATAATGAAGGAATAACAAAATTATTTTTATTCATTCTCTCTTCCAGGTATAATCTCTGGGTCAGATAGCTCTCTCTAGTGAAATATGTTAATATTGTATTTATTTCCTGTTGTTTTTTTTAAATATATGTTATTTATTTTGAATGAGTATTCCAATCATTTCTCCTATCCTGGATCCCTGCGTCACTTACTCGTGACCCTATTTGAAATTATGTTAAAATTTACTGACACACATTTTTTTATATCGGCCATCTGCTGTGAGATTCTCAAAGTGGTGTTAGAAATGGGACTGTCGAAAGATAAGACCCATGACACCAGTCGACATACATTGCGGGACCCTCACATACCAATACTCCACAACAATGAAGTAATATAACAAAAATAATTTCTATTATTTAGAAATTAACACAATATAGTGGGATCTGAAATGGCAAATTATAGCACATTATATATTATAGTAAAATTTTTATTTTATATATCATTGTGATAAACAATTTATTTTTTTAATACATGTACAGTATTAGTAGTTACCATACATCCTCAATAAGATATAGATTTTTTTTCATTTTTTTAATTTGGAATATATCTTATGATTGATGTGAAAACAATCATAAGATATATTCCAAATTAAAAAAATTATCTAATTAGAAGAAACAAATCGCTGCTATGTCAGTTGCAAATAATAGAATTTTTCCAACAGTAATCATTATTCAAAGAAGTATTACAGATATTCCAATAACAAGATAAAAAATAAAAAAGTGAAATCAAAATAAAACATGCAAAAGTTATTTCACTGCAATTAATGAAATGAGAAATGCATCAGCACATAGTAATCACCAGAAGCACAAATCTGGTGTCTCAGATGAGTGCATAATAACCATCGAACTATTGAGAATTACATAAACTTGACTGGAAATATCAGAGATCACTATATCTGTATAGGACAGTGATCCCCACATAGAGTTCATTAATTTTTTTTATAATAGCATATAACAATTATAGAAGCAAATTAAAAAATAACATTTTGCATTGTATAAATCTAAAATATGAAACAACGCATTATTTTAACATTCAATAAAGAACAGAAATTTTATATTGCATTTTCTCATCCAGGAAAATACAATTGAATTAATTTATTAAACAAATAAAATCATTTTTACAAATGTTACAATTTAAACTACATTTTATAATAGATGGAAACTCAAACAATACAGCAAAACATGTGTTATAAATCTAACAGACATTTAGTATGCTATAACTCGAACAAGATGAAAGCCCACTATTTAACATGAAATATATTAATAATCAATTTTTATTTCAGAAGTTTGAATATAGAGTAGTTCTTATTTTTTTTGTACTGTTTATATTTTAAATAAATTTTGTCATATAACTGAGCTTTTATAGTATTTTTATTCTAGGTTTATAAATAAAATTTAAATAATTTTTCTTCTCCATACTTATATCAAAAATAAGGAAAACTTATGTGAATAAATTGATGGCATCTCAGAATCAAAGAAATACTATATTTGTTCATTATAATCAAAATAGGATACAAAATAAATAATTAGTAGTTCAATGTAAAAAATTTGTTTAATTATTAACTTTAGTTTATTCTAAATTAATTTGTATTGTTAAAATTATTTGGCAACAATTTAGTTGTTATATTTAGCTAAAATTATAATTTTCTAAACATCAAGATAATCAATACTTTATTTCTGATTAAGTTTAACATTGCTATAAATAAATGTTATTTTTATTACTTTTAATATAATCAATAATATGCATATTATAGTCAATATGATATTTTATAGATAATTTATTTAAACCAGTAACAAAATTTTATTAATAAAAATCATATTTTATATATGAAAATTAAAATATTGAATTTACCAAAGAAAATAATTTTGCATATAATACACAGTGGCAAATAATATATAACCATCATATATTATATGCAAAATTATTTTAATGGCAATAATTCAAAAACAATAATTTGTGGATTATATACTGTAACTTTTAATAATAATAATGTATTTTGACAATTTTCTTTTATGATTTAATAAAAAAATTGATTTGAAATATAATAATGCACAGACTAATTACTTATCCTTAACTATCATTAATCCTTAAATTTAGTATGAAGTATCTGTTTTGAAAAACAAAAATTATCACATAGTAAAAGAATCTCACCTGTGCTGTTGTTAATTTATCACACATATCACATATACTTTGTACATCTGCTTCTGTTTTCCTAGCTTGTAATAATTGAGATGCTTGAATAACAGGAAATAATGTTTCAATTACTTCACTATATTGAACTTTTTGATCTCTGGACCATTGTTCCAAATGACTTAAATTATACCTTTTGTAAACAGAAAAAGTTTTAATAAAAATGTAATTTATCCTTTATACTTAAATAATAATAATAGATTATCATTAATGAATACAGATTTCCTTCAATTTACTTTAAAAAAAATAAAATAAAAAAATATAATAGCATTAAAAAGTGAATGAAAGAAATAAGAAACAAAAGTTTAAGAAGTCAAAAGAAATCAATAACTATTATATTTTAATTTAATTCCTTGGAAAAGTATGACAATATTTTATTTTTTATTCCAAAGAGCATTGAAAACAGATGACAGAATAAATTTCATAATTACTGTATAATAATGTAAAATGTAAATATATATGTGAATATAATGTAAAACATGCTTCTTAAGTCAGAGTAGGTTTATACATTTGTTAAAAAAATTATTTTTTTACAGGAAAAATTTATGATGCAATGGAATGTGATATTGCATATTTGAACCATGTTTGACATACATTAAGTGATATGCTACTACAGTGCAATCTTTTTTTGAAGCAAAAATTAGCTTAATCAATATCATCATTCATCTTGTTTTCTGAATTAGTTGATTGATTCAAAGGATGCTTATTCCTCAAATTATTGGATTTTATGGCGATACATGGATTAATATTTCATAACAACAATAGAGAGCCCACCTTTAGTAACATTTTAAAAGCTTTTTATGTTATCTTACTGTGCCAGAGTGATAAGTGTAAAACATTTCTAAGACGATTTAGCGATTAATGTAATTTTAATTTTGGCATTTCTCGATATCTATACAAAAATCAATAATCATTCAAGAGTTTAATTGCTGTGTTAAAATTTTTATCTAAAATGTTGATTTTTATCATGTTATTCATTGCTGAAAACTTGAAAACAAAGTTAAAAATGCCAAATTCTTTTCTTGCAATAGTGTTTTTATATTAGCATCTCTTATACTACATCCTGCATTTTTGTAATGAAAAACAAAACTCTCTTATAGGGTAAAGACGTCATTTTTCATGTTAATTTTTTCGGTATTCTTTACATTCGTTTCTAATTTTCATATTAATACAATTATAATTTATGGAATTATTTCATATATCTATGCATTTAGTTTCATATCATACGAATACTGTACAAATTGCTTAAAATTAAATTATATATTTAATGTTCTACTTATCCTAGTGGCCAAAATATCTAGTTTAATCCTATTAACAACAATATATTATAATATATACACTATTAATAGGATTAAATTAGATATTTTGGTTACTAAGATAAGTAGCATAATAGCTTATAGATTATTTTGTACTCTCTAAAATACAAAATCTACTCCCTTCTAAAAATAGTGTGTCTATAGAAAAATCTAGTGCTTTATTCCCTGCACTAGTTTGTTGGACATTCAAAATTAGAAAAACAAAGAATTAAAAAGAAAACAAACAGTTCGGAGTAAAAGTTAAAGACGATTTTGTAGATTCGAGACAGCTTTTCAAATCACAGGCATCTGAAAAATCAAAAGTACACAGACTAGCTGGATCATATGATAATGGCTTTTAACAATATTCCGTCTCTATAGTCTGTTTCAAGATAAGCTGACAGTAAATCACTATCATTGTTGTGGATATTTCTACACAAAAGAAAAATAGTCCCTGTTAGTTAAATTTGGTATTAATGTTTTAAAATATGAAAATGATATATTATCATATAATTTCTTGTTTTTGGAAATAAAATATCGAAATATTATTGAAGTGATATAAAAATATACCTGTTTTATAATCAGGAGACGAAATTTTTGTTCTTGTTTCTATTACAGTTATTTAAAATAACAGCTATGTATTTAATAATATTTTTGAACTATAGTTTGTGATATTAATTTATCTTTATTAATAAGCTATTTTCTATAATGTTTTCTGTAATAAGTACGAATAAAATAAACAAGACATATTTTAATTATTTACTAAAACTGTTGTATTAAAAAGAAAACTAACTTCTCAAAATAAATTTAGGAAGGTCTTCATAAATATTCTGTATTATCTATATTGTTACGCCTCTCAAAACAACACTGGAGATGTGTTTGTTTGTTTCATGTGCATTTATTTACATATCGCGTATGAATATAAGGCTATCTTTGGTAGTTCGGCTGTCAGGTTATCTTGAAACAGACCATAGATCAATTTATTTAAATTCTTTTTACATTTTGTGAACTGTAGCTTGAGTTCTATTGCTAAAAAACAATTTTAAACATGATTTTTATAGTCAGAAACTAATTATTATATTCATATTACAATATTAAAAATAATCGAATTATGTAGTGCATACTATTAAGTAAATTTGCTTCTCGAAATATAAATAAATTGATTACTACTAAATCTTTAAATCAATGGAATCTTTAGACATAGAATAACTTACATCAGTATAAACAGAACATCCAAATGCGATAATATAATAATTATTATTTTAGTGAGATAAATTTCTGAAATTTTATTCAGAATGAAATTTTCATTCGTGTTTACACTGAATAAAATATTGATGCAGTTAAATTTAGGAATTCAAGTTGAAAACCATTTCAGAATTCTCGTTGATTTAACGTAAATGTAGGAATTTTAATGCTTTATAAGGTGTTTATTGTCAAAATGGATTCTTATTCAAAAATTTATCGGTTATTCCAAAATTTACTCTGATATCGTTACTGGCATTTGTGTTTGAGATTGATCGATGGAATCGTTTGACTGCACGAAATGGCATACACAAGCTTTCCGGCTGAGAAATCTGGAATCGAATTCTTGATCTTCATTCTTCGAATTTTTTCAGCGGAATCCATACTTATCCTGTCAATTGTCATTTCTCATCTTAGCAATCGACCCATCGCGAATTAATGATGGGTTATAATAGGTGCAATAAACTCATTGTGCAATTTAAATGTATTGTATGCAAATGAATATAATATGCCTACTGAAGTCTATGCAGTTTCATTCAATATACAATTTTTCATATTTGTAAAACGATAAAATGGCATTCCTTTCACGTTTATACTGCTATATTTGCAAGCCAATAATATATCTTGTGGGGGTGACAAAAATAATGTAAGTTATGGATCATTTGCATATGAGAGAACAGATTACAAAACATCCAAATTTAGATTATCGTATGAAATTACTTTGTCTGAATTCTATAATTATATGATGATATGCGAAACTTTAATGTTTATTTTAAGAAAAATTACATTATTTCTGAGAAAATTATTAAATATAACGAAAATTTTGATTAAAAATAGTTCCAATTATTACAGAAAACTTTTAATGTTGAAAAGCTTTCGGTGCAGATATTCTATCAAACTCATTTTACAGTATTGCAACATCAGCATAACAAAGAAAAATGTAATTTATATCTTAATTAATTATTACAAAATAGGCTAAGTTAGTAAAGATCGATGAAACGATCGTGTGTCTATTTCTATTATTCGATTTTTTGAAAATCGAAAATGATCAATGATCGATTTTTGTCATTTTCAACAGACTTGATCTAATGGATTCCAATAATACATGTGAATTTCATATAGATCGGTTAATATTTACACGAGATATTGCCTCACCTCCTATAAACATATTATATTTTACTACATCAGTAATATTAATCCCATATTAATAATTTCTAACAGAATTAGTTCTGCAATAGATACCAATAACATTTGTAAATATAATTCGAATTGGAAAATATTATATGCGAGATGTCGTTCCAACAGAAGACCTAACTTGTATACTTTTATTTCTATTCAAAATGAATGGACCAATTATTTCAATTTTAAATTGCTCACTAAACTCTTTAATACTTTTTAAGCATATAAAACTATAATTGACGTTATACTATTTATTATTTTAACTTTAATACTGTCTGAAGATAATTACTCTTCTTAATACTCAGTTTTATTTCGCGACATAATTTTTATTATAGAAAAACAAGCTTCCATATTAGGCTCTTTATTCCGAAATTTAATTCTAGAAACGCGATATTGCATTCGAATTCATTCTATTCGTAAACAATTCTTCCTGTGACATTTTTCATCTAAATAATAATATCCATTCGGATTGTGTCACCAATTTTTTTTATTTTCTTTTAAATCCCCAGCGGTCTTTTATATAAACTTTCAGTAGATCACGTCTCCACAAATTGCTTTTTTTAATATATATATACAAATTTTGTTTGACAAATAATGGTAGTAGTAGATTAAGATGTATAGACTAGCAAGCTTCGACGAAAATGAAAGAAAAAAATCGATTATATATTACTATACTTATTACTTCGTTTTAATTATAGCGTGCAGTGAAAGAGCATCTCATCATTATGGAAACTCATCTTAGTAATAAAAAAAAAAAAAAACTTAAAATCAATAAATTATTATTGTAAGAGCTTCTTGACTTACATAGTTCTATTATTTGTTAAAAGCATTTAATTATATATGTTATGATAAGAATATAGCAAGTTATTATATATTTAAGATAAAATATTTTTTTATTAACATTTGAGAGAATTTTTTCAATCGTTACAATTAATACTGACTTTTTGTTGGTTATAAATAGACCAATCAATTAAAAGTTCTTTTTCGCCGGATATCAATTTCCGTTTCGAAACTACAGAGACTTTTTAAAAAAAGTTTTACGAAAGTTTATCGCTTAAATTAAGAAAATTATAATATTAGTTTCTAAAACTTATATCATAATTTCTTTGAAATATAGTATCATAAATTTTTATTACCTATATATTTTTTACATTCCTCTATTCCTGGCACTGAAATTAATTCTCGACTAAATAAATTTAATATACTGTATATATATTTTTATAATAATTTTCAGATTCTCGATTTCTTTTTTGCTCAAAATTCGATTTTGATTCGTTTTAGCTATACGAATTTTGCTGGTCTATTATGGATGTTGGATAATAATACAAGGTTTTGCTTTCCGCATCCGGGTTGGTCGTTATATTGTTTTTAGAGTCCTATCTGTGATTTATCGCTCAGTTCTTAAATTTATCTCTTCAATGTTCTTTTGGTCTCATATTAAATCTTCCTTATCTAACTCGTGCGAGTATTTTTATTTAGTTTATGCGATATGTTCTCCAATATTTTTTTCATTAACGTCCTTATTTTTTTTCTTAAGAAACTTTCCATAAGATGTGAAGCATTTTTTTATTCGTTACCATTTTAAAATGTAAATTATAATTGAAAAACTTTTTTATATATCTATTAATATATTAATATTTCTTTTTATTTTACCTTTCTTATAATTTTATCTCTTCTATTTTT
>AYEL01080957.1:0-87942 GCA_000484575.1 Olivierus martensii
TTTTTTTGGGTCTCTGGAACGAATTAATCAAATTCCCATAAAAATCTATGGTAAATCGTGATCAGTTAATGAACAATTCGGATAACGAACATTGTCTTGGAATGGATTATGTTCGTTAACCGATCACCCACTGTATTTTCTTGAATTATGTCCTCTAAAATTTTACATATTGCAGTGAATAGAAAAGAAAATGTGTTTGCTGTTATTCAGAAATGGACATATCAAAAAAATAGCTATAAATTAGAATGTGTTAATATGTGATTAGTTCATCAATCATTTATAATACAAAATTTCAAATTATTAAAATTTTAAATACAAATATAATCATATATTACAAATAAATTAACCATAGCTATTAGTAATGAGCATTCAAAAATGACAACAATATAAATTGTAACATCATCTAAGTGATACATATTTTCAGTAAAGATGAAAATGGGAAAATGGCATCATAGCCAAATCTTTGCAGATCAAAAAACAAAAATAACATTATTCAGTTGTAAATTCATATGACTTAAATATTCTTAAAGCATGATTAAAATCCATTGGAATCATGGGGTATTACTGATAATAAGTACTCTCAAACATATCTTATTTTAAATATTTGAACAGTTTTTTACATTGATAGTAATTTTATATTTCTTTTTGTTGTAGTTTTTATTAATGTTATAATTTTTACTAAGTTTTTCATTTCATAATTTATTTCATATTTTATATATTATTTGCAATATACAAGTAGTCTTTGACTTATAACAAAATTCAGTGTAACTTATGACAACAGGATTAAAAAATTTTGAATCCTTTCATCTGTAAGGCCCGCACAGCCCACAGGCCCAAGGACGATGTTGACAGGCGTTGGCCTAAAGTGCGGTGAGGGACGCTGTAAGGACGGGTAATGAGTGTCGGCAGATAAAACAGATACAACATTCAATGAGAACAACTTCCTTTATTTTGAGAGATTTCTATCACAATACATGTGAATTATAATCCTTCAATGAGAGAAGAAATACCTGATTTATAAAGTATTAATTCTCCGGGAGACACAACTGGAAGATACAAATTCGGCGGCAGTTGATGAGGTGGTCACTGTTCACAATAGTCAGTCTTTAGTCTCTCTCTTTCATAGTCTTTAGTTCTTTTATAAAATTGAAGATACACACAGAAGAAGAAAAATTCGGCGGAGGCTGATGAGGTGGTCATTGTTCAACATAGTCAGTCTTTAGTCTCTCTTTTTCAGTCTTTAGTTCTTTTATAAAATTGAAGATACACACAAAAGATGATAGGAACAAGGAAATCTTGTATCGGAGAAAGATGGCTTGTATCCTCACAAAGAAAAATAAAAGATCGACGATCTAAGTCGAAGAATTCGTCATAGCACCAGTAAACTACTAGGCCAGAATGGATGAAGTAAAAGAGCGGCGATCGTGAAATCTGATGAAAACAGCACAGAATTAGAAATCGTGGAACAAGCAATACGGCCGTTGCGGAATAAGCCAATGCGGCTGTCGTGGAGCCAGCGAACTTGAATGGTGGTAGAACAAGCCTCAATCGAGGGTGCGAAGACTCTTTAATATCCGTGACCTTTTTTGACCCTTATTCCCGGACTGAGAACAAAGTTGTTTATTTCTTGAATATTTGCTGAGATAGGTGTCTGATTTGCGACTATGTGGCAGACACCTGATATAAACATTCTCAGCGATTTATTGTTATTGTGGACGAAGTTTGCAAACTGATCGAAATACCATCTATAATGTCTTCGTATTTCTTCAGAGTTGTTTGACAGAATTCCGTTTTTTGTGTATTTCGTTTCTCCCTCATTTGACCCAATTGTGACTTAATTATTTCTTCATTACATCCAAATTGCCGATCTCCACACATCATAAGCTGAAAATGCTCGAAATTTATGGCTTTATCACTATTAATGTTTTTAGAACATTATATATTATCTTAATAAACATAAATAACACAAAACTACAAAAATCAGACACTATAAAGGACACTTTCCATATATATCAGATCCATTGGTTCAGGGAATCAAATCCAAATCAATTGGATTGATCAAAAGCAGAATTTATTGATGACATCACTGTTGGCCATAAGTCAAGAACTACCTGTATAGATAGTTCCCAATTTATAAATCCTATTTTCTGAATTCTTAGGTTTAAAAGTTCTTTTTTTCAAATACAGTGGATTCCGCTTAATTGGGACACGTCGGGACTAAGCTATTTTGTCCCAATTAAGCAGCTGTCCCAATTAAATGAAGTAATAATAAATTCAAATTTTGATCCAATTAAGTGGCTATCCCAATTAAACGAAGTAATAATAAATTCTAAATCAATTAAGCGGCTGTCCCAATTAAACGAAGTAGTAATAAATTCTAAAAATAAAATATGAACCATTTTGTCCCAATTAAACGAAGTAATAATAAATTCTAAAATAAAATATGTAATTCGCCCCAATTAAATGAAGTAGTAATAAATTCTAAAATAAAATATGTAATTCGTATGGGACTAAGCCATTTTGGTCCAGCTGTCATCATTAAACCAAGTAATAATAAATTCTAAAATAAAATATGTAATTCGTAGTTAATATGTAAAAAAGTAATAATTAAGTATCTATTTTAATGATTTATTAAAATAGGTACTTAATTATTAGTTTTTTACCGATCTCCTCTGACTTCTTCTTCAACACTGGGCCACTGATATTCATTCCTCACCTGCTAACTATAAAAATCCATTGATCTAATGCTTCTTCGACTTCTAGATCCTTTCCATCACTCTTTTTTTTGGATGTTCCCTGAATTATTTCTGTAATGCCCACTCCTCACTCAGTTGATTTTCTTGTTATAGGAGACGTGCTATGGTAGATTTTGGTTTATTTCAGTGAGTCTATGAAAGCTTGTATTAAATGGCTGGCTTTTAATTTTATCCAGCAAAGCAAATTTACTTGAAAGTGTAAAATCATTTCTTGGCATCTTGGCAAAGATTTAAAAATTTTTAATAAAATCGACACTGTAAAGATTATCGCTAAGTACAGTAACGATAGACTCTCAAGTAGACACACACTTGCCAGACTCATGACAATAGATAACTGATTCTTATCATGCTAGTGTTGCTGAATACAGTATTGTTATGTATTATTTATCAATGATGCTATTTACTTGTAATTTTACTAAAGAATGGATGATTATATTAGTGTGTTGACAATGTGTATGTAATAAGGCAATAAGAAACGACCCGCTCCATTGTATTAGTCTGTATTGTCTTATAGAAAAGTTTAACCTGAAAAATTATCGGTACAATAAAATGTTATAATTTTTATATAAGGAATTTTTTAAGAAAGCACATAACAAGTATTAGTGTACATAGTGTTGCCATACTTTCAAAAAATCCTTAAAATATATCAAAAATTGAAAATTTCTTTTCTGCTATTTTCCCAATTAAGCAGAAAGTTGTCCCAATTAAGCGTTTAAATTATGTATTAGTTTATTAGTTTGGTTTCCATTCTTTGAGATTTGTCCTAATTATGCAGCTGTCTGAATTAAGCAGAATCCACTGTATATATTATTAGCAAAATTGAAAATATAAATATTAATTACAATAAATAAATGCCAGCATTCATAAACATGGCATTTCAAATCACATATGTAATTATGCAATATAGTATATTGGGTTTGTAGCAGACACTCTGTCATCTGCTATGAAACTGAAAAAACCAAGATGGCAGTTCATAAAGCAGAATTAGCACTGGTCACTATGATTTCATCTGTAAATGAAATATATACTTTTCATTCCCAGATTATGCCTAAGGAAGTATTTCATTTGTATAGAAGATCATCTATTTATCTTCAATGATAATGGATAAAAATTCTTTTATTATTTATGCAACATAAGTAATTTCTTTATTGTTATAATTTATTTAATTTTAACGGTATGTTTTCATTTTTTTGGATAAATAAATCATTATTTAATCATAAATTATTGATTTTATTGACCTTTACTTAATTTTATTATGAGCAAATTTCATTGTTGAGAACAGAATTCATTTTTTAACATTGCATCTATGGGAAATTAATTCCTGGCTTATAAGTTCTAAATTGATGAACATATCCTAGAAACAGATTAACTTGTAAAGTCAGGCATTTTTTACCTGTTGTGTGCATATGTACATATACATAGGATACATAAAAAGTATTTTATATAATTGGAATTCATAATGTAAATAAAATTCTTTCAAAACATTCGATTTGCATAACAGATGATGACTGATTGAACTGATGGAAATTTTTTTTTATTGCTTAAATAAATTATTAACCATCAAAGTATTTGTTTTTTATTTTTATTATATGGAACAAATTTATATTGATTAATTTATATAGAAGAATTGCATCAATACTATAGATGAACATGAAAAATTTATTACAGTGTAAATTATATCACTTGGATATAATGCAAGTTAAGATATAATTAATATATATCTGGAATTATACTAATTAGTAAAGCAAAATAATAATAATTATTATTTATTAAATGCCTTATGTTAATTTTATCATTTCTGTAATATACATTAAAATTTCCTTTCAAAAATACTTTTCTATCTAATTCCCATGTGTTTTATTTCATGTGTCCTTGATTCTCATGACAATTGTTTTAAATTGTTCAACTGCTTTTACATTGCTAAATTCTTTAACAATATTAGATGAAAAAATTTTTCAAAATTATGTAAAAACTGAAATCTTTTTTATCTATTATAATTTAATTGAATCTTTAATTTACCATAATCATTTATATATTTTAATCTAGATTTTTGTTTCATTTTCACTTTTTTGTTATTTTTTGGACATTTATAATTTTATTAAAAATTTCAGAGGCTGCTGGCAGCTGATGAAGAGACTAGTAAAAGTATAATTCAAGAAATAACTTTCCTTGTATCCTTTAATTGTAATTATATTAAGAAAAGTTGCTATATAAAGTTGTTTTTCAATATACATAAATTTAATTTTATATAGAAATTCTTATTGCAGTTTTTATAAATAATAATAATAGTTTTTAATGCAGTACTGTAATTTTTTACTGTGTGTTATGATATTGCTGTAATGAAAATCATAGTAATAATAATTAGCTATCATTAGTTAAAAATCAATATTATTAATAATGTTTGCATACATTATAATAATTGTCATAATATGATGTTTAATGTATATATGTTACTGTGAAAGACCAAAATTAGAGAATGTCGGTATTCTCCAATGAATGTGGATATATACCAAATATATCTGTGAAAGACTGAATATTTGGGTATATTAATTATACATTCGAACCATTGCTGGTATATGTCAACAAGTTCAGATAAGCTCTGGTGGAGGTTGAAATGACAAGACGAGAAGACACAGCCAGAGAGAAGCGACAAAACCGCCAAATCCTCTGCTGTGATCGAGGTCACATGGCATGTATTTGTTATACTCTCGAAAACTCTGCTGTTTGTCAGTCTTATGCAAGGTCTGCTAGTGCATGCAACACTAGCAGACCTTGCATCATTTTTATTTTTTTTGTCCAATATCCTAATTTATGTTGAATGGCCATTGCAGTGAACCGTGATCTTTTTTTTTTTTTTGAAAAGTTACGTGCATTAATTGTGATAAATGACAAGACAATTGTTTCTATTTTTCTCAAGAAAAGTACTCTAAAATATTTTCTGCTAAAACTAAATGCAGTACACCCTTGGATTACAGACAATTAAAATGTTTTGACATTTTAAAAATTAATAATGAAGAGAAGTTAATTGTGCCATTAAAACCAGGAGAAATGAATATACAGTATTATGTTACCAATAATGAATACTATCCGAAACTCACATTAGAAAGGCCATGGAGGAAGAACACATATGCTTAAAGAACTGCAAGTTAAATACAACTTCATATTACATATGAAGTTGTAATGTTATATTTAAATTTATATAAACAATGTCGAATGAAACATAGTGCATCTAAAAACGATATTGTTGTGAAACCAATGGTCAGTTTGGAATTAAACTGACCATTGGTTTCACAACAATACCAAACATACTCAAGATGTCAAGTTGATCTGCAGTCACACATGGATGATGATGATGATTACGAGTTCATAATGATATATCAAGACCATTAAATGAAGTTTGTCCAATTACGACCTTTAAAAACTAAGACAGCTGAAGAAGTAGCATATCACCTTCTTCAAAATATTTTAACATTTGGTGCCCCAACTATATTGCATTCAGATAAGGTAAGGAATTCAGTCATAACCGAACTATGCGCTATGTGGAAAGATGTTAAGATAGTTCACGGAAAGTCTCATCGTAGTCAAACACAAGGCTCAGTTGAAAGGGAAAATCAGGATATACAGAATATGTTAACTGCATGGATGAACGATAATGATACAAATAAATGGTCAGAATGGTTTGCCCTTTGTTCAATTTGCCAAGAATCAGCATACCACAAAAGTAATATGCCAAAATCCTTATGAAGTCCTGTTTGACATTAAACCAAAAAGAGGTATAGCATCGTCATCTTTGCCTGGCAAGCACATTGCAAATATTGAAACCGAAGAACAGCTCAAAGAAATTGTTATTTTATTATATTTAACTTTATATTTATATAACCCCTAATTAACACAACAATTTTTTTCTTAATTTTATATAATGTATTATTCATAATTTTTATTATATGTTAATTTTATATTTACATAACCCCTGGCTAAAGTTAATATAAGCTATTTATAAATAATACACATTTATTTCTGATTTTAAGCCACATTTGACATTAACTATTCTTACCATTTGTATTTTTGTAAATTTTTGATTTGTTATGTTAATCTGAAGCTAATTTAAAGGCCAAAAGTACTCTTGACAAATAAAGTTTTTTCTTGAGTAAAAGCAACATACAATCTCGAAGGAACTGCTTATTTTTTAATTATCATAAGTTCAAACATTAAAAGGCACATATAGCAGTCAAACATAAAAGATTAACACTTTAATATAAGCAAAAATGTTTTTGGTAAGTTATATACCATCTTCAGTTACATAGAATTAGAAACAGAACACATTTCAAACTACAAAGAATTTAAATTACATCATATAGAATATTTTTAAAAAACTATAAAATAAACAAAAAAATAGCCGAAAGTTGCAATTATAAGGTTATAGAAGCTATGCTAAAATAAAAAATTAATATGAGTGAGGAACTAGGATCATTAGTCTTTATAATAAAATTAACATATGTTCACGAACAACAATGCTTTTGCACCGCACATTTCCAGGCACTGCTCAACTCTTTAGCCTGCCTAACGTTGATAACAGTCTCATTCTCACTGGATTTTAAAATTTCAATTTTCTCTCTTATCGGCAGATCTTTTCGGTTATAGACATTTTTAACAACTTTCACATCTTGCCATAAAATATTAACATCTTTTTGGAATGCCCTTTGTGCTAAGGCAGTGACCAGATTACCTTTGACCAAGTTATCCTTGTGTTCCGCCAGCCTTTCCTTAAAATTCCTAGCCATGGTGCCCATATAAACTTTATCCTTGTTATCTTCTATATTGCATATAGGAATTTTATAAATACCAGAATTATACTCTTTGCTATACTTCACTTTTTCATTCCTAAGCAGGCTATAAACCATAGGGGGGTCTTTTAAAAGTGCATTTTTTATTAGCATTTTTAAGCACTCTCTTTACAGCCTTACTGGAATGAAGCCTAAACGGTACAACTGGTTATTGATTTCTAATGTCTCCTCATCGTCAAATGGAACACTTTGCTGGCTGAGTGACTGGCTTTCATTTTCAAATTTAATCTTTTGTTCTTTATAAATTTTCTTCTTAAACTTCATGCTATATCCGTGCTTCCGGCCCCAATAGTAAATCCTTTTCAGTTCTTGCCCTCTGTATATTTCTTTACTACAGTGAGTCAGGCTCCTAAAATAGGCCATAAATGCTGACTTCTTGTATGCCAAAGGTTCTAATTCTATTCCATTTCTAATTCTATGTAACTGAAGATGGCATATGCAAGTTTGTGCAATATGGTTGTACTCTTAAAAATAGAGAGCAAAAGATAGAGGCATTATAACTTGATGGATCTGTGTAGAATGTAGTGTAAATATCAGAGTATAAGAATCTCTTCAGTACACAGTTCTCTACACATTTTTGATAAAAATATTGATATCTAAATAATGTTTTAACTATTTTGATCTAATTTTAAAATTAATCCAAGTGCAGAATCCTCAAAGCAGTTTATAAAATTGTTAACATCATATTTCTCATCCCACATTATTAGAATATTGTCTATATATTTGAAATAGTATTTTATTCTTTGTGAAAAATTAAAAAGCATACTGTATTCCATTCTTATATATAAAATTTAAGAATCTTTGTCAACCTTTTAATATTTAATATACAATTTATAACCACAATACTTTATACATATATACTATATATTTTTAATTCTTGATTTAAAAATGAATTCTGTAACAAACAAATATTTCTGTTCTAATTTAATTGCTTATTCTTCTTGTATTTTGTATGCTGACAATGATTATATAGATCAGGGCTTCTCAAACTTTTTCATTCATGACCCCATTTTTCATTACAAGATTTTTTGTGACCCCAGGTATTAAATATGAAATAAAACATACAAGTCTTTTTCGTGACCCCAGGTATTAAATATGAAATAAAACATACAAGTACAGTCATTTACACACTTATTAAGATGAACACAATCAACCAACCACACCGATATATGTTGTCATAAGTTAAATATTGGGCATTTGTGAAATTACATATAAACTCATGTTGTCATACGTTAAATATTGGGCATTTGTGAAATTACATAAAACTGAAATTCAAGTGTTTGAATTTAATTTTCTAAGATGAACACAATCAACCAACTACACTGAAAATTCATACGTTGTCAAGTTAAATGTTGGCATTTGTGAAATTACATAATAAACTGAAATTCAAGTTAATATTGGGTGTTTTGTGAAATTACATATAAACTGAAATTCAAGTGTTTGCCAACCAACCACACCGAAAATTCATATGTTGTCATACGTTAAATATTGGAGGCAGTCACACCGAAAATTCATATGTTGTCATACGTTTAATATTGGGCGTTTGTGAATGAAAATACATATGTTGTCATACGTTAAATATTGAACATTTGTGAATCATTTACACACTTATTAAGATGAACACAATCAACCAACCACACCGATATATGTTGTCATAAGTTAAATATTGGGCATTTGTGAAATTACATATAAACTCATGTTGTCATACGTTAAATATTGGGCATTTGTGAAATTACATAAAACTGAAATTCAAGTGTTTGAATTTAATTTTCTAAGATGAACACAATCAACCAACTACACTGAAAATTCATACGTTGTCAAGTTAAATGTTGGCATTTGTGAAATTACATAATAAACTGAAATTCAAGTTAATATTGGGTGTTTTGTGAAATTACATATAAACTGAAATTCAAGTGTTTGCCAACCAACCACACCGAAAATTCATATGTTGTCATACGTTAAATATTGGAGTTTGTGAAATTACATATAAACTGAAAATCAAGTATTTGAATTTAATTAGTGAAATTACATATAAACTGAAATTCAAGTATTTTAATTTAATTTTTGCAAAATTATATATAAACTGAAATTCAAGTGTTTGAATTTAATTTTTGTGACCCCAGCCACAGCCCCATTTAGGGTCGCGACCCATAGTTTGAGAAATGCTGATATAGATGACTGAAAACTTTTCAGAATAAAGAATGATTTTTTTCTATGATTTCTCTGTTATTATAGGATAAATATTGAATGAAAAATTTAGATGATATAAGTACTTTCATATTTCCTTCATTCAAAAAAAAGATGAGAATATCCCTTCTTTCTTACATGCCTTATTTAACCATGCAATAAGTGTCCTCAGACCTCATTCATTTTCAAAGAGAAAAATAATGTCAGTCAGTATACTGTAGATAGCATATTCTGTAATTACCCATCTTCATATCAAAATCACTCACAGCAATTTCCTTTGGATATCATTCTTGTACACATTAAGCAG
Organism: Olivierus martensii; assembly: GCA_000484575.1. Lineage (NCBI taxonomy): Eukaryota > Metazoa > Arthropoda > Arachnida > Scorpiones > Buthidae > Olivierus > Olivierus martensii. Next base: position 10,095 of record AYEL01080957.1, read on the forward strand.
TCATAGGAATATATTACATACTTAAGAGTATGTAATATATTCCTATGACTACTTAATGTGTACAAGAATGATTCATGCCATACTCTTTCAGTACTTTCCCTATCTTATTCCTATTCACTTTGTCTTGACCTCAAAATTCAGAAATGCACAAAATATCTCTTCCTCATATGAACATACTTTTCTACAATTATATGCATTGTAAAAATCATTTTTAATTTCATCTTTTGCATTCATCCTCTCTAAAATTAGCTTAGAAAGCTAATAGAAATACAAATAAACCTAATTAAAAATTCCATTGTGTTTCAAGGGTTAAATTTGGCAAGTTAATAAGTTTATTTGGATTAAATTCCCTTGAAGTTTGGATTGTATGATGTTTGTAATAGAAATACTCTTATCAACTACCCCAGATTCATTTTACATTTTGCCATCCTTATTTTTCATATTTATATATATTTCATCATATATACTACCACATTGCACTTTCTTTGAACTTCTTATATATATTTAAAACACCCCTTTGTTTTTTACAATATCATTTTGTAGTTTTTCATCTCTCTTTCTTGCCATGCTTTTCTTGCTCTCTTCCACTACCAATGCACACTTGTATCTTTTATCCTTTTATATTTATCTGCACTCATATTTCCACTTAACATCCTGGTTAATCTCTCTTCTCTTCACAACATATGCTCTCATCATTTCATCATGATCTGTATTATTCCTATCCACTCTTTCTTACTAATCTTCTCTCTTAAAATGCTCACCATATACTCCTTAAAGTGCTTTAATACATCCTCCATAATTCAAATTCTCAGCCATTGGATCCATTCTTTCATACACCTTTTGCTTCACATACAGAGCTCCACTTTCACTTTCATTTGCATTTCTTCACCATCTCATATTCTGTTATCCACTCAACTGATTCATCCTCAAAATTACCAGACACTATTAGAGTAATATCTGATAATTTTGAGAAATGCATCTTGTCACTTTCATGTCCATAATGTTTCCCCTACATCTCATCATACAACTAAGTCAATCATACTCCTCTAACTTCTTGTATGGCCCTCTTATATGTATTGATGGATGATTTTATACTTGAAGAAAGCATTTGAGACAAATAGCTCAGGTTTGGTACAGATTTGTATCAATTGCTCCCAATTGTTATTCTACTAAGTGTTGTTATATTTCCCAACAAATCTTTCCATCTCATTTCTCTTCATACTAATCCACTATTCAGATCATTGCCATAATCATTTGTTCATTATTCTGACATTCATTCAGCAACTTCATTTAGTTCAGTACTATAATTTATTTTTATCACTCTCACTCAATCTATTTGAACATATGCAGTAATTAAACATATTCTCAGTAGGCTCAGTTTTATTTTTAATGATATCATTCTATTTTTCACATACTTTTGCTCTAATATTCACTTCTTTGTTCTCTTGTTCATCAGTACATTCACACTATTTCTTGATCATAAATCATATCCCACCTAGACTATATTCCTATATAATATCATTTCTCACACATTCAAATGTACAGCCATTCCTCGACTTATATAAAGATTACTTTTTCATAACTTTACACAAGTCACATTTTATGTAAGCCAGAAAAATAATTTAAAAAAAAAATTCTGGATTAAAAACTCCCAAGGCTAAGTAGCTATAATGATTACATCTATACAACATTATGGTACCATATTGCTCTCTGACTGAAAATGAAACAATGCCATATGGAATGATATCATAACAGTAATATGATATTTAAGATCAATAGACAACATACAAAATATAATTAAATCAACTAACTTTAGTTTAAATATTGTAAACCAATGTGTTTTGACTTGTAACTTGCAAATATGGGTAGCTATGTAAGCTATATATCTGAAAAAATTAAAAAATGACTACTAAAAATAGTTTCTGTAAAATTTATTAAGTCAGGGAGTGGCTGTATACTCCTTTTGAAACCTATCACTCACAGCATATACAAGTAGTCCTCAACTTTCAATGGAATTCAGTTCCAGAAATTTCTAATCCAGTTTCATAAGTTGGAAATGCCCCGAATTTTATGGATTTCTCACTATTAATGTTTTCTAAAACATTATATACTATCTTAATAAACATAAAGAACACAAAAGTATAAGAATCAGGCACAAAAAAAAGGATACTTTTCATATATCAGACCAATGGATCTGGGAATTGATTTGCATTAGGGGTCAATTGCATTGACATTACCATCATAAGTACAAGTTGATTGTAAGTCAAGGACTAACTGCACTTGTATCTCTCTCTCACAAGCTCTCATTCATTCCCTTTCACTTGTTTGTTCACATTCGTTACACTCAATTTCATTTTTTCTTTTATTCAATTTATTTGCAATTTAATTTTTATATTCCAGTTTTTTGTTCTTTGAGAATTGAAAACCATAATAAAAATCTGCTATTCTAATAATTAGCAAACAATCGTATACCGAAAAATCCCCCATTTAAATAAGTGAAGATCATTTTGTGAAACCCTACATATGTCAGAGCATATCTTATACAGTACTAGTGTCACAAAGATGTAACATTAAAAATATAGTTACATTAAAGAATAAGTACATAAGTTCGTGGATGGCCACCTGTTAAAACAGTCACTCACCATCTTGGAGCATCTGAGTTCAGTTCTGAGTCCCATATCTCCAATTTCTCCAAAAAAGTCTGGATCTGGGCCTGCTTGTTAATTAAAATTAACCTAATAAGCATCTAAAACAAATGCACATATGGTAAACAATGAAATTTAGATAAAAAATGCTCATATTTCTGCATTATAGTTTAATCTGCTTTGAGCAGTATATTTTTCTTTTAAGTCAGGAAATCTTAGATAAGTACAGATCTACATATATAAGAGATTGCCTACAATCTTGGGACTGTTTCCTTGAGGGTCTGAGAGAAAATCTTGGGCACCACTTTGTTTAGCTCCTAACTTCTGGTCATTATGACAAGTTGAACTATCAACAGCTCACTGAGGTGCACAATTTCTCTTGTCACAGAAAGTCAGGATCTCAAACAGTGATAATTCTTGAATAACTATCATTAACTATATTTGTTTAATGATGATGGGAAAAATTATAAAGTACATACAATTGATTAAACTGTTTAATTTATTTTTAGTTTTTATTCTACATAATTTTAAAAATAAAAAAATTATAATTTATTATCATAAATTTTTATTAAATGAAATCATTAATAAGTTCATTATTCAAATGTCAAAAATATTTCTGTTTAAAATTTTAATAAAATATAATCTTATTTAATTAGTAATGCTTCTATTGGATTTATATAAAAGGTTGATTTTAGAAGATTTTAAAGACATTTCAATAGCAAATTGTAAAGAATTAGCATTCTAAATCTTGCAATCAAAAATAAGATTTTTGAGGATAATTATTTTATCATTTTAAAAATCATCCAGATATGTTAATGGGATAAATTATTTGAAAACGTAAATACTTTATAATAATAACTGAAATTGCATAGTGACAAACAATAATTTTGATATTGAATAATTGATTCCTTATCTATAAAATTGCTTTATCTATTCTATTGGTCCAGAAATAATTGTAATTTCATCAGAAATATTTTTTATAACTGTGTATATTGCTTTGAAAAGCTATGGAAACTATTTTTGTCAAAATAATGATGCCTTCTGTGATGGACAATGTCCATTTTGTATACATGCTACTTGTAGTGATAAAATGAAATACAATTCCATTCCTAGAATTGCATAACATGAAATGCATTCATTGTTCAGTACCTTATGCAAAAATTATAATGGAAAACACCTGTTGGACAATATGGTATTGTTTTCCAAAAGATTATTAATTATTAATCTTTAATCATTACAATCAAATATTGATAATACAAACACTGATTGTTACATATAAATATTACATAAAATTATATAATAGTAAAATAAAAAACAATATAATTAAACTTAAAATATAAACAATAATCAAAGTAATACAGTTAGAATAAACAAATAAATAACATACAGATAATTTACGTAGACACAATAATTAGTAGCAAGAAAAAATATATAAAATCAACAGCATTCTACTTATTTTACAGAGTGTAGGTCGAATCTGTAAAGAATGATTGCTGTATAATAAGATTTTTGTTGGAGAAATTTTTATAATGATAAAGTTTCTGATGTTATACTTCTGTATACTGTATTTGTTTCAAGTCTAGGATTCAAATTAAGAATTTAACATATGTGAAAAAATTGACCGATGTTTGATTCTTAACAGATCTTTTTACAAAGAACCAGTATTACTGTTATGGATGAAGAAAGGTTTTTATTCATAACAGTATTTACTGGACATATCAATAAATAGTCTGCATGACTTTCGCGGAGATTTATATAATAAAATATAAATAATTAGATCCATTTATGAAGAGAATAAGCTATGAATGAATGAACTTTATTAAGTGCATCATTCTTAATTAATTAATTAATTTAAAGAGTACAACATTAAAACACAATAGGAACATTTAAGGACAATTAAAAACATTATAATTGGTGGAGTGCTTAATCACTAAACAAAATTATATTAAAATATAAATTACAGGTCAAGCAACTTTAAACAATACAAAAGGTAATGATTTAAATCTTGAACGTCATAGCATTAACATATTATAAGAAATGATCATATGCAGGTTTTTGAATTTCCGAATATGGCTGAAAATATCGAGTTGCTCGAGGGTCAAGATAAATTTGAAGTGATTATATTCAAATTATGGACAATTATATGCCAATAGTAGGCTATTTAACATAGTGTTTCAATAAACACAAAACTTAAAAGGCACTGTTTGAAAAATTGTATTTAACTAGATAGGTATTAAAATTTCCATGACTGTTAAGAATTTGACCTAGAGGGCTTACCACCCTGGAGGATCCGAGTTCAAATCCATCGTTTTTTAATATTCGCGGAACATATAAGGGTTGGTTCCCACTAGAGCTACATTCTGTTTCCGCTCCCTTCTCTCCGTCATTCTTAATCAACTCTGTCAAAAGTGTTCACACTACTATCCGTACATCCATCATCTAGCCAATGAGCTAAAACAATAAAAATTTGAAAGCGAGCCAATCACAAACAAGTTTATAAGAAAGTGGTTTATATGAACAAAATAGATCCCTCCATATTAAGTAGTGAAGAAGAAGAACAAACAAAATGGATGACCGTGTTGTTTGGGATTATGAATTGTTTAGTGTTGATAGCATATGCAAAGGCTAAAGGAATGGAAATAATCTCTTTAATGTTTATTACTGTTGAATTTAAATTCTCAAAAGAAGGGTTAATTATTTGGATAAATTTCATCTTGATGTGAAAATTTGAATAATTTTATTTTTCATCGGAAATAGCAACCCCGTGGCCTAATTAGCATATATTAAGTTTCAATATAACATATTGATTAGAACCCACTCCAGAGAAATGTGATTAGGATTAATTAATTTATAACTACCCTGTAGAAATTTGTACTCAAAATATTGAGATAGGGCTCAATGTAAAAAAGTAATTAATGTGTGGACGTTTTCGGTAATTGAAAAGTGTGATCCCAAAACGCGTTCAGTCCATTTTGGTCATTTTTTTATTTGATGGAAATACATACTCCTATTGAAGTCATCTATATTATTAAAGGCCGGTTTGTTCTCAAAACCATACCAATCGATGTGTACGGGACATTTGAATCCTGCTTTGCTTTTGAAAACTTGCTCAGTCCATAGAACAGTAACCATGAAAACTCGTTCAGTCCTTTGCGCATGAGCAGAGCGTTTTTCTAATCCTGCCAGCAGAGTGGTAAAAAATCTAACTGCTATACTACTGTTGGCAATAAATTTCTTGTGGGAATATTTGTCATGTTTATTAAAAGTAAAATTGTTATATTGCTTATCAATTTTCATGTTAGAAGCACTTGAAATGAAATTGTATCATTAAAAATTTAAGTTTCTGGGGACTTTTTTTTATCTATTGTTAAAAGGAAAGTTATTTTTTGAATTTTAGTAGTTACTAATATGGAATGATTAAATACATATTCTGGGGCCTTTCTCATGAGTATAATGTACTCAAGGTGAAGGCCCCAGAACTTTCCCATGAAATAATTAAAGAAATGTTTGAATTTCCCTATGAGAAGGAAGTTCAAACATTTACATTTCACTACTGTATTTTAACACTTAAATCAAAATAAATCTAGTTTTTCCTCTAACGAAGAATGAGTGTAATTGAAAACACGTTTAATCCTTGGACTTAGCGAGTTTCCATTAACACCATTATATTTAATCATTGTGTATTTAAAAACTAATGATGAGTGATTTCAAGATTCCACTGAGAAGTGCATATATATGAATTAGAAACAGATATCTGGTAGTAGATAATTCATTCAAATAGAAATACTTTTCAATTCATATTTTGCTTCTCCTGAAAATTAACAAAAATGGACTTACCATGTTTTGGGATCACACTCTTCAATTGTAATCTTCCATAACTTCCTTTATTATATTGTACCATTTAAGGTTGGTTCCCACTATAGTTTTTTATCATTAGAGATGCCAGTTTTCTTTCTATAAGAATAATAATTGACAGGGTGAAAGAAATCCTTCCACATGCTGTCCATCCTTGCAGAGGGATCAGCCGGATTGTGAACGACGGGGATCAACGGGAAGGCCCAACTTCATGATCATGATAAATATTTTCAAGGGATGGGACTCGAGATTCAAACCTAGGTCCTCCAGAGTGGAAAGCCGAAGGGTTTCCACATAGCCAATCCAGCCGACAAAAATGGGTCTTTATTTAGAAATGTTTGTTATTTTATTTATACATATAAGCCATATTTTGAGGGGCCCTGTGAAAATTATTCCAATCGGGCCCCGCACTAACTATCCGGCACTGAATATTATGATTTGTTTTTTGATATATTTATAGTTTATATCAAACTGTTATACAGTGGGTGATTGGTTAACGAACAAATTGGATAACAAACACTTTTTTGAAAGATTTTTATGTTCAGTTAATGAACATCTTACAGAACAAACTGTGTGACCTGCGGACTGACGGAATGACAGGTCACTGTATGTCTGCGTGGTAAAACTGTGGCTTACCATTATGGATAATCCGGGGTCCCACTCCTCCAATTTTCGGGAGGGATCTGGGCCCGGCCCGTTGAAACTCATCCTTCAATCTTCTGGTTCACCCCATCATAGGTATTGATCAGCCTGTGATGATGGCGTCTCTATAAGTGGCCGCCGCCAGATAAAAATATTCCATGAGGATATTTCTAAACCTCCAGATAAAAATATTCCATGAGGATATTTCGGCTTAACTAACCTACTGCCAGATAAAAATATTCCATGAGGATATTTCAGCTTAACTAATCTAATTGGAATGACTACTTAGGCTTTGCACACTCGTGGACTTATGGGTAAGGATGGAAGAAAAGTAGTTTTCCCAATGTGTTTATGAACTTATGGGTAAGGATGGAAGAACAGTAGTTTTCCCGATTAAAATGATGTTCGGGGACTTGTGTGTAAGGATGGAAGAACAGTAGTTTTTCCCGATTAAAATGAACTCAGAGACAACGTGTAAATCGTCAATAGAAAAATCTTTTAGAAAGAATATTAAATGAAATATCTCAGACATTCCATATTCTATATTGTTTAACATAGATATATTCTTAACATCACAAATCTTTATGACGAGTTTTTATATATACGTTATTCTATTTTTAATATATAATTTACTAATCTATTGTTGTTAATGCGTTTATAAAAATTTAAATGGATATATAAGATGAATTAGTCTTGTTTATCACTGTGAAACGTTTAAATGTATTGCTAAGTAATGTAATTATAGTATACTATATAAATAAAATGGTATGCTATTATTGTATAAAAAGAGTTTGAATTCTGCACTATAATTAGCTTTCTCTAGATGTGCTAGTATCAGATGAGATAAGAATAAATGTAATTAATAGAGATAATAGAGTTTATATTATTAGAGATATAGAGTTTATATAAAGTGTTGTTATATTTTAATAAAAAAATATAACAGCACTTTATATTGTTTACAGTTGTTATTTTTTATCCAGGAAAGATGTTTATTTCTAGAATCATCTGATTAATATCATTATTATGATTAATTAATTAAGTATCTTATCTTTACTAATAATTCTGATATTTAGTTTCCTATCGTAATATATCTTATCAGGAGGGGAAAATATATATGTATATATATATATATATATTCTAAGAATTGTTTATAAGAATGTATCCAAGCGTACTTTTTAAATTGTAATTTTGTTTATTATTAGCATCTCTGTTTCTATTTTATGATTTTCAACCTTGGCTAAAGACAATAACATTTTTCCAAAATATCGAACTTCATCAGAAATATGTTTGGAAAAATAATTATTGATATTCATTTGTAAAAATTTTAAGTAATATTTGTTTTATTTCAGATAATCTTAATTATTTAATCATAATATATTCGATATCACTACAGTAGTTTCATTATCAAATTTCCCTGTGTTTATTTATTTATATGCGATGCATTGAAATGGTAATATTATTTCAGTTTACTATACAATATTAGTTATTTATAATGCATGTTACAACTGTGTACAACGCAATAAAAGATGAAAAGACAAGATGGCATTCGAAATATAAATAAGACAAAAACAAATTTTGTAGGAATTTAGATTCTCGGAATTCATTAAAACTTAAAATTGTTTCCGAGAGAGAAAATCATCTTTCAATCGAAATTCAACTGAAGAAATTGCTATCTAATACACTTATACCATACAGTTGTTAAACTGAATCAGATTATCAATTAGATTTCTAGATTTAACATTTTTCATCCAATAAATGAAAAATTGACTATTTCTTTATCTATATTAAATTTACACAATATTTCTAAGCAATATCGTTACATTTGAAACATTCTTGAATGTTTTCTTTTGCTTGAAAGCAAATAAAAATATTTTATTTGTTTATTTATTCAAAGTTAAAAATTACAGAAGAGTAATATTATTATATGACACTTCTATAATTTCTATAACAAATATTATATCTAAATTATAATATATTATACAAATATATGTTATATGAAAATATTTAGATTACAGTATTTAGTTCATTTATAATCCTACCTTTAATATGTGAAAATATTATAGTTTTAATAAATGAAATATCGATTATAAATCAAATATATGAAGATCCCACAAATGGAGGAAAGGAGTAAAGGATAAAGATCGAAGAGCAGAGTTTGGATTTCAAAAGTTTTACATTTAAATATTTTTCTTAACTTTTCATAAAACATAATTTATTTCAACAAATAACGTTAATTATTTTATTCATTTATTTTCTATAATATACCTGTGGTTTAGGCAAGGATGATAAATCTTTTCAAAGATGTGTGTCAAAATCGGCTAAATTTTTGTAAAAAATGTCCATCGCGTGCCGATTCAAAATGTTAATTTAATTAAAAATACTATATAAACTTCAGGTTTTGCGTACCCAAAAACTTTACTAGTATGTTTACTTATATTTAAATATAAATAATATGCTTGCCATCTTGTCTTTGGGCAAACATGCATAGAATAAGTTCGCCATCCCTGGTTTAGGACTTTTAAAAGATAATATTTTGCTTAACTTTCAGGATGAAATATTAATTATCAATTAACATTTGAGCTTAAACTATATGGTTTAAAATTAGGATAAAATATAGATAAAATATTATCCATTTTTTCCCATAAATAAATTATATTTATGTTAATCTGTAAATTTATTTAATTTTTTAACATAATTGCATTAAAAACTGTATTTACATTATAAATAAGTAAACAGTAATAATGAATGAATGTTGTTATATCCATTACTTTAGTTTTATGCCGAAATAAATTAATAAATAATAAATTGCTTATGTTGAAGTTCAGGCTTTCACTCTTAATGAATCGAAAAATAGCTAAAGCATAGATTTTATTTATAAGTCAATATAATAGCTAATTTTCGAAATTAAAAAGCGTTTGTGATCATCATATGAAGAGAAAATGTAAAATTTAATTTATAATGCAAAAGACGAACTCAAACATTTCTGATGATAAGAAAACTCATGAGATTTAAGTAAAAGTTTTGAAAAGATCTAATCTTCTTACTTTCCTTGAATATTTGTCCTTCTAGAAAAGATATTAGATTAAAAGTATGGCGTCCAAGTCGCTTTTATCAATTTCACCTCTCTACCAAATATTTTCAAAAATCTATCAATTGATTCAAAAACTATTAGGAAAGGGAAAACACGCATATAAAATGACAGCATGGCGATCTTATAAATCCACTTTCCTTCAGGAAAGCGGAAAAGATTTTAAATTCAAACGTATTTAATGTTGCGGACCTACTGAAATTAATTATATTCAATCATTAATGCTTTGAATTTATTAATGAGAGAGAATTTCACTGTGATGTAACAATGGATAATGGCATTAAAAAGTTATATTTTATGTAAATAATATATGAATGCAATTAGTATTTATTTATGGGGAGTCCATGGGAGTTTCAACATTAGAGATCTATCGTTATGTATTTCATTCCAGATAGTCGTCATATTATGATTCAACTATTCTTTCGTTGAAGACCGTTCTTCACCAGACCAATGATACCACCACGAGTGTGGACGGTCCATGACGCTGCAATGAAGCCTACCGGTTGAAAAGCGGCGCAAAACAATAAAAGAAGAAAAAAATATTTTCATTCTTGAATATAAAATTGCAAAACTTCAACATTGTTAGGCGAAAATATAAATCAACTTTCAACTTTTAATTGAATACACACGATTTTAGATTTTAGGAAATTTGACTGAATTTTAACATGAATAAACGATGACTTTCCAACTAAAGAATCTTAATCTAATTTTTATTTTCCAGAAGTCTAGATTCGATCATTATCATTTTTTTTTTCTTTCTGATCGATTATTTTATGAATGTTAGCATCTTATTTTAATGATGTTAATTAGCATATTCGCATGTGGACTGTGTGACATAAGACTTCACTTAGTAACCACTAGTTGGAGGCAGTACAAAACAAAAGAGAAGAAGAATGCTTTAAATTTCCAAATTTTCAAAATATTAATGCTATTTAATTACGTTCTCTGCAAGATCGCTTATTTCTTTTTTCCTCTTTTGTCTTTTTTTTTTCTTTCTTTCTTCCAAATTGTTTGCTATATTTCTATTTTTTTTATTAAAAGAATGATTATATAAAAATAAAGAGCATAAATGTGAAAATTTAAAGACCTAAGTGATATTTATGTAAAAATAAACTCTTTATTTTTCATAAATGTTTACGAATGTTTTGTTCGCATTATACAGATATCGAATACAAAAGAAAAGACTAATGCACTCATAAAACTCAAAACTGAGTAAATAGGGGACTTAATTGTACTTGTATAACAATATAAGCATTTAACATTATTATCCGAAAATAGAGTCAATCAAACTGTACAGATCAATTCTGAAATGAAAAAGTACTGCCTAGTAATTTTTCTTTTTTTTAATACCCAAATCATGAGATTTCTCAAATAATATGATTTAGTAATCATAATTATATATTTAATCAATAAACAGATGTATTTAATCCATCATGAAATGTGATTAATTTGAACATTTTTATTATGAATTGTTATTCAATAGTTATCATCAGAAATTGAATATTTATCATTGAATAAGAAAATTCTGCACTTCTAATTCTATATTGTAATATTGTTATTAATGTAATGAGTAGTAAATATAACAGTAGTTTTTTTTATATTTTCGGTATTTGTAAAAATTATTATCAACGTCATTATGCAGTCGTGTGTTGGCTTTTATCAACTCAATTCTCAGTGGAAGAATTTACAGAAAATTTAGTACATTATTTGGATTCTTTTTAAAAATCTATCCAGTATATTCGAGTTTGGTTCAAATTGGATGAGTTACTAGATAGAAATAATTACAAGCATTTTTATCTCTGTAGATTTAAAAAATATGCATCTTTGGTGACAAAAAATATCGCGAAAGCATATCAGTGTTACATGATACGTGATCTGTATATTTAACGATATATAAATTCATTGTGATAATGCTTATGAGTTTCGATATAAATTGTTTCAGTTATTAAAATTTTATATAAAGTAATTATCATGTTAGCAAGTTTAATGATTCAAATTTTCAATAATTACAATAAGTTAAAAAAGAAAATTATTTTTTAAGTGTGTAAGTACTGATAGTAATTATTTTTCGCTTAAAAATTACATATATAAAATGAATATCATTAAAAGAAGCAGTTCTGAAAAGAAACTGCATACATTATACATTAGTTTATTTTATATTTTAAGAATAATGCATTCATACTACTATACAGTACTTGATTTAGAGTTATTGTCGTATTTCGTGATATGTTGACGGTGTCTCTATATGATTCTGCAAACATATTTTTACTTTGATCTTGAGATCTCCAGAGGCAATACAGTTAAAGTAAAAATAGTCATGTAAATAAAAGCATTATTTATTTAATGTAAGCGAAGAGAAAACGTTATATGGGAAAACAACTTTTGTAAAAGAATAAATTCATGTCAGCAAAGCATATATGTTTGCAGAAGCAGAAGTATAGTATTTAACATATCTCTGTATCTGCAGGATTTTTTTAACATTTTGATTAATTTTTTGAATAAATGCAATATTTATTCCTCGATCGTTTTTAATTAGTTTGTTATCGCTAGAATAAAATTAATTACTATAAATCTAAAAACATAAATTCTGAGAACAATAATTGTTTTACATAAAATTTTAATTGAGAAAATTCCGCAAATTCTAGATTCGCATATAAAGTATTTCTACTTTATATGCGAATCTACATACGATCAAAAATTTGTGGAAAAGTTATCAATAACATTACTATAGCGAAGTATATAATATTGAAACATTTGAAACATCAAAATTTTCTTATTCACTGAGGAATGCTAAATAATCATCGAACAATAAACGTTTATTATAAAAGCTATTCACATTAATCATACCTTAAACAAAACTATTTTAATCTTAAAATAAAATTCATGATGATGAACTACTAAATACAGTATAGAAATTTTGAAAAGTCGTATCTTTAAAACACTGGTAACGAGTGAAGTGATTTTTTTAAAATATGTTTTTATATAGTAGTTTAATAGAAATCTTATTTTAGATAATGAGGATAGATATCTGCATAATTTCGCGTAAATAATTAAACCAATGAGTTAATATTTTCGGACAAAACATTATTTTAGAAGTTCTTACAAAACGCTTAAATTTTAAAAAATATTGCATTAATGGGGTGTTAATGTGATCTATCCGGAATTCACGGCACTAACGATTGAATGTTTATTAGAAAATACAGGTAGTATTGTTTATCATCTCTCTACTTATATTATCCTATACACAGTACTTATTTGAGTATGTTAAAAATTATATGTAAAAATTTCCATTAAACCTTTCTGATGATATAATTTGATTTTAAAATCGAAATAAGTACCTCAATCGATAGCTACTCGAATTTTCGATAAAATTTCACATTCAGCGCTAAATTTCTCATATTCATATAATATTATAATGAATTCATAACATTTGTATGCGTACTAAGAAATCAATATTGCATGTGCTGTAAATACATATTTGACGTTTTGAGTATGCATATTTGCAAAATCTAACTACACAGTACACAAAGCTTATATGAAAAATTTCTATAACAATAACAAACTGTGATATAGTTTAAGAACAATTTTTTATTCTGTTTTGAATTCTAAATTTTGGATCATGTTTTCACAATGGTTGGATAAAAACTATCTAATTTGTAACATGCAGATCGATTATATGATATGATTTAACTAAAGTTATTAAATATTGTGCAAGTTTGTTATAATATTTAATTAACTTAATTTTAAATCGGGAATAAACGTTTTTTATTTTTTAAATTTCGTATAATTTTCTATAATCATAACATTTATAAAATGTGTTTATTCATTGGATCATTAGATAACGAATCTATTCTTAGAAATTACAGAAAAAAGCACCTTACGCAGTTGGTTTTAAGTTGAAAACATTTTATTCGTAGTACTTTCGGTTATTACATTAACCATCTTCAACGAATTATATTGTAAATCGAACTCTTAAATTTAAAAGAGTTTTACAGTGATACCTCGGATCACGAACGTCTCGGTTCACGAACAAATCGGTCTATAAACAACAATTTCCGTGAACAAATTTTGCTTCGCTTTACGAACGATGCTTCGGTTCACGAACAAAACAAATTTTGCTTCCCTTTACGAACGATGCTTCGGTTCACGAACATGCTTTACGAACGATGCTTTGGTTCACGAACACACACGCACGAAATTTTGCTTCGCTTTACGAAGGATGCTTCCGTTCACGAACACACGCACGAAATGCATGGAGCGCACGTGATTCGCAGCGCACAAAACCCTGAGCACAGCCTCGCCCCCAGCAGCAATCCAGTTCGCCCAGCTCATATGGGTACAGTAAAATTCCAACAAGTGTTGATATTTTAGTTTTTTCTTTACTTAATTAAATTTATCCCTTATATTATATTAAATTTAAAAAATTTAAATTTAATATAAGTTAATATAAAATAATATAAAACACTTTTAAATTTAAGAGTTCGATTTATAATATAATTCGTTGAAGATGATTAATGTAATAACCGAAAGTACTACGAATAAAATGTTTTCAATTTAAAACCAACTACGCAAGGTGCTTTTTTCTGTAATTTCTAAGTATATAGGATAAACGCAATATAAAAGGAAGTGATTACGAATTTATTCATTGACTTAGTATATTTAATGAATATATTAAGCTGTTCTCATAAAGGCAGATAATCATCGGATTTATTAAGCTTTTGGTAAGCTAACGTAAAGCTTAACATAATAAATTATATTTTATCTACGCTGATTATCTGCTATCTTGATAGTTTTTTAACATTCTTAACAGCAGAAAAAGTTCTTTTCTTAGAAATAAATCGATTTATGCTGCTGGACTATTAGTTGAATACTGTATTCTTGTCAAAGCAAAAACTTTTTATAATTTTTCATAAATTTTATCGAAACTTCATAAATTAAATCAAACGGAATTTTTTATTTCTAAACAGAAAAGAGATAACTTTAAAAAAATTAAAGCAAATTCAAAAATTTTGTATAGAAGTAAACAAAAACTTTTGATTGATTTTAAAGAATCCGGGGTTGATTGAACCATTATTTTTAGCTTATTTTCTGAAGAAGAGAGAGGCTTAAAACACTCTCGGTTGTATGCCTAAGTATCTTGCAAATAACCCTAGAATTAATTAATAGATTTTTATGAAATTCAGTAATAATGTTCTTCCATTAAAGATAATCCTCAATGCCGCATCATTTAATACAATAAAAATTGTAAACATTCAAACTTCTGAAATACTCTCTTAATATAATCTAAACTACTTATTGGATTTTTATGATAATTAGCAAGATCTGTTATTGATATTGATCTCGATGATATATCAATCCTTTTATTTTCAACCATTTAAAAATGGCAGACATTTAAACTTCGTTTTGACTCGACTGCTTCCTTGTGTTGATATATACAGCGCACAAAAATTTTGAACATTTTATGTCTTCCCAATAACTTTTGAACATTTTGATTGATTGAAATTCATCAAGGTTGTTAGGTTTTTAAAGTTAGTTTTTAAATAAGATTAATTAAGTTTGCAGCTTTATCCATTTAAAAATGGCAGACATTCAAACTTATGAAATTATAATAATTATAGAACTATTTCATAGATTTTTATGATTTAATCAATATAGACGTTCATTGAAGAGATTTTAATGAACGTTTATATTGATTATTGATATTGGTATTTTAATCTCATATCTTTAATAATTCCAAAGTATTTGGAAAATAGATGGTTTCTTCTTTCCAAAACTTTTTATGTTTTCAGTTTAAAATCTTTTTTATATTATTATCAATAAAATTCATATATTTTTCCTTTAGTTAAAACTGGATTTAATGAATAAATATTGAACAACGATTTTTTATTCCTATAAAGAAAACGGAATGAAATATATTTTAAAGTATTTTTTATTTGTGCTGAATATTGGAATTGCACACTTTCGGCGAAGACGATAAGTTCGGACGAACTCTTGGCAACTATAATTAAAAATATTTCTTAGTCTGTAAAGTTTATTCGAAGCAAAACTTTTTCAATTATGTTTTAGTTTTAGTGTATAATAGTTAAGTTCTCTAGAGAAAAATGACCAGCATGGGTAAAATATCAATAAATATAAAAACCGGTAGCAGTGCGATGAAATGTTTATTCCCAAAATTTATTTTAATTTCATAAAATTATTTACTAAACTATTAATGAATGTACTCGTATCGTCGTATAAGATGAATTTAACATTTTTTAAATTTTAGATACGATTACATTTAGTGAAATTGTTTTAAAATTTATGATTTTTGCTAAGTGAATTGACTGAGACAAGTTGCACTTATGCATTAAAGATAGCGGGTTTTATAGTTAAATTACATTAAAGTGAGATAAATTCATATCAGTGACTGAGGCGAGTGACATAACTTGTCAGTGAAGTAGCTTTACATTACTTCTAAAGTTACTGTAAGTTGGTACAGCTGATCAGTACTTTCTTGACCGAAAATGAAAACACTATTTCAACGATGAACAGATTTTTTTCTGGATCGATGTACAGATAGGCCTCGATTAGCGCGACTTAAAAAATTGAAGCATAAAATAAGGATTTTACAAAAAAAGCTAGTTGAAAATGATAAAATAGAGAGAAATAAGCCATCAAGAAGTCAGATTGTTGAAAAATTGAAATGCATTTTTGAGGCCAATGGAGCAGCTTCACCTGGTCTTGGACAATAATACCAAAACATCTCAAGTTACAAATAAAGTTGATGAGGATTACTTATTTCTTAATCAGGGACTCAGATATTCCAGAAGACAGAACATACAAGCCAATGCAAATACCTCAAATTCTATTGTTTAATCAGAAATTAAGTACTTCAAAGAGAGTCATTGAAAAAATAGCATTTTTTAAATCTGAATATTCTTGTCAATTGACTTTACAGTTTCAAAAATATGTCTGATTTATCTGTAACACAAAAAATTATAACCTAAGCTTTCTGAAAATGGTAGCTAATCCATTGTATACAACTATGTATAGAAAGATTATGACAACTGATTATGTATCCTTAACCAAAGATGTGGATATTCAATAGCAACAAATCCTATTTAGCTCTTAGTCAATTTATTTTTAATAATAAAATAAACTTCAAGTTTTGGCTACAAAAAAATGTCTGATGCACATCACACTGGAGAAAATATTGCCAGAGTTCTTCCAAGTATTTTCAAGGTATGGAATATTGAAGATAAAATAGTGACAGATGTTTCAGATAATGGTTAAAATATAAAAAATGCAATTAATATACATTTGTGTAAGTACCATCAACCTTGTGTTGCCCATAAATTAAATTTGTATGTGAATGATGTGCTAAACTCAAACAAAAATACCCTTTCTAATTTAATTAATAAATTCAAAACATTAGTAGGGCACTTTAAACACTGATAGCTGCAAACTTGTAAAACATCAAGAACAAATGAGTTTTCCCATTTTTAAAATCAAACAAGATGTTATGAGATGTTATGAGATTATCTCATGATAGAAAAGGCTTCTACAAATTAAAGATCCTTTGTCTATAACTGTCATTAATCTTCCATGGGCTCCTGAATATTTGGATCCCTCAGAGGACTTTAATCAGACTGAATTTTGGTTTTAAAATCTTTGGAAATCATGACCATTGAACTATCAGGAGAGAATCATACAACAGTAACTTTGATTATTCTTATAGTTAGAAAACTGCAATAGTATCAAAAAATATCACCAAACACTGATCCAAGACTAATATTACAAAAAAAACTTATTAGAAGTTATTTTGAGACAATTTGGTTTTTAAACAAATTAATAGCAGCAAAAGCTAGAATTTTGGATCCATGACTGAAAAAGGCAGCATTTACACTGCTCACAAAAATTAGGGGATATTTCAAAATGAATACGAAACGATAAAAAAAAAAAGCATTTGATATTTTCTTTATAAAACAAAAACATCAGAAAAGCAAATGACAAGTCAAAGAAAGTTGTTCAATTATGCAAATGAGATGCAAACTCAATTATCGTGATTGAGTACCAAGTGACATATTGGTGGGAGTGAACAGAAGCATCTGGACGAGAGTACTACAGATTGACTGTTCAGTAGGGTGTATGGTCACCAAAGATTGCCAAAACACACTGACAGTGTGTTTTGGCAATCTTTGGTGCCAATGGGGATGGACAGGATCAGACTGTCCAGCAGTTCTTGTGGGATCCTCTGCCACTCTTCCTCCAGGGTAATTTCCAGCTCAAGAAGTGTTGTAGGAGGCATTGGACAGTTTGCCAGACATCTTTTCAATGCATCACAAGCATGTTCAATGGGAGTCATGTCTGGAGAATGTAAAGATCAGTCTATGCATTAGATTCCTGCCTCCTGAAGCATGTTGTTGACAAGATGCACACAGTCGGGCTTTGCATTATTGTCCATGAAAAGAAAGTTGTTTCCAACTGCTCTACCATAGGATACCAATATAGGATGCAGGACCTTATCTCGATATCTGACAGCAATCAGCAATCCTTTTCTGATAACATGGAGGTAGTACGACCACTTTGATATTTTTTCGAAACTCCTGTCAATAAAAATTGTTCGATTAATACAAAAATAATCGAATCCGTGTAATATTAGGCTATATCAAAATGGTTAATTCGGTTATTTGATGATTAGTGATTAGCGCATCAGGTCAGCTCCTGAATTATAGCTAATTAAACTGGCTAAATGCAATCACTGTTCAATTTCTATTTTAAATAAAATTTATATATAATTATCTCTTCCGAATAATATCCAAATCTAGCACTTCAAATTCATTATTAATTCTAATCTACCGATTTTCTTTCATCTTGGAAAAATGTTAAGTTCTTTAAAGAAACTGCTTTTATGTTATCATAAATCAGGAGAACCGTTTTAATATATTCTAGAAGCATTCCTGAATAAATACAGTACATTAAAGCACTGAAATAATTTTGTTATTATTAAATTGTACAAAATAAATTTTGTTCCATACAAGGTCTTAAGAAAATTAGTATTTAAAGGATTAATAAAAATTTTTAAGTTCCGAATTTAAATGCACTTTTTTAATGGTTCTGTACACAAAATTTTATTTTTTCTCATCACGTAGTTTATTTCTACGTGATAAGAATAAAATGAAGCAATTCTTACTATATATGAAAATTTCATTGATTTTTTTTCTATTATTGTTTTTGATAACATAGAAATGTTGAGCATTGAAACTGGAGAGAAATGATATTGAATTTGTAGTATCAAAAATAATAAATATGTTGTTCAAATTGGAAAAAATTCGCTTTTGTTTTCTTCAGGAGTTGCTCCCAGACATGGAATCTTTCGAAAGTAGAAAATCGTTTAACCCTATTGCTTTATAAATAGAAATATATATAAAAAACTTAAAATAAATCAATAGAAAAATGTATCAAAAATACTAATTTCTCTACAAAAGAGATGATTAATTTAATTAGGAATAACCGATGCAAATATTTGATTAACATGAGGCGGTTCTAATTCAAAATTTGATTCAATACTTCTTAATTAGATTGGACTGGAATAATTTTTCCTTTTATTCTTGCTCCAGGTGTGTCACACAATACTTTATAAACAATTTCCAATTTTAATTAAACCTGTTAACCAATAAAAGTATGATTCAACAATCTCCTGACAAAAGGACAGACTTCGGTCTTTAAGGAATATAACAAAGCACTTTAATAAGTAATAAAGATACTTCAATTATTCTAGCGATTTTATGTGTCTTTTATCTATTCAAAAGTTTTGTCATTTTATTTAACGAAATTTATTTATTCAAACTCTTTTGTGATGTTTAATATGATATTTTACAAAGGAAAAATCTTGAATGAAAAAATTAATGTTCTCAAATTATGCTATTATCATTCCATAAGAAATTAGAAGTCCAATAAAAATAACAATTTAAATTCTTTTTTTTTACGTAAATTTAAAGAAAATATTTTATTTCGTTTGCATAAAAGCGAACTATGAGTTATTTATTTTCAACTTTTAACTGTTTATTTTTTGCTTGTTTACCGTTTCCAAAATGACCTGCAGTATTTCAAATATTTGTCGTATAAAAAAAACTGTTTTCGAAAATATTTTTTCAAGAAAAATTTCTTTAACAACTCGTTTTTTATCCTTTCATCTTATTATTATTACTTTATATCAAAGTTAACTTTTTTTGCGAAAGTTAACTTTCGATATCAAGTTTTAAAATCCTTCTGTATCGAGTATGGTAATTTTTAAAGTATTTAAATCCCGATTTATCGTTTTTACGTATCCCAATCGATATTTTGACGTCTACTTTGTAAAATCGATCGAGAAGAGAAATTTAAAATATAAAATACTGATTGATAAATAAAGAAAAAAATACAGTTAAAAAAATTGATATTTTTCAATTTCTCTCTCAAAAATGGAAAATTTCTTTAGTCTATATAGGCCTATATATTTCTATAATTATTCGCATAGATTTTAATGATGTAAGCTTATTTATTTTTATGATTTGTTTTTATCTTAAAGTCCTCCTTTAAAATTATTAAAATTCTTATCGAAATGAAAAAAATATGCTTAAATTTAGTAAGAAATTTATTTTTAACTGACTAGATTACTAACTAAGACTAATTAATAACTAGAATAATTAATTTTTAATAGAACTAGATTTAAGATATATCTCTTTGTTCGAAAATTTAAATATAGACTGATAGTTTGAACGATTTTTTCCTCGTATTGCATTAAAAAATTTATTGTTTTAATAAAAAAATAAGGTAAAACAAGGATTTTTACTGATTTTGACCCATTTAAAGGAATTAGTATAAAATGCATTTGAATATCTGATTAAGATTTTTCTTATATGTAGAATTTTAAAAATTTATGTGAAATCAATTGTGTAAACAGGAAAATATATTTCATCAAATAATTATCATAATATCAACTGAAAAGCAGATATTTTTCCCAAAAAAAGTAGATATGTTCATTCTCTCAAAACTTCCAAATCCATTCATATATAGTATAAATCTACTTATCATAAATTTTAAATATTTTCTTCACAATTTTTTATATTATTTAAATAAAATCGAATGCTTTTGATGTTTTTTTATGTTGTTTCATGTCAAATTTCTTGATTTGCACGTGGTATAAGTTTATTGAATTACATCCACGAATATATTGAAAAAAATCATCATTTTGTTTTCGTATCATATTGCTGAATTATCCGATTAATCATCAGCGATAAATATTTATTTTTGATCCATCTGACTTCAAAAACAAGTTTCATTGTGAAGTTCCGTTCACAATTTTTTGTAATTATATAAATCGAAATCTCGGTTGGCGAATGTTGCCATAATTACTCCACATCACAAAAAGAAGAGATAAATTCGAAATATTTCAAATGCGATAAAGAATCTAAAAAAAGAATGTAATAAAGATTTGTTATAACGTGTTACAGAATTCAAACTGTACAAATATGCGAACATTAAGTATTCACGAAGTGTATTGCAGCGATTCAAATGGATTAAAAGTTGATCCGTGGCGAATGTCAAATGAAGAGAAACATACAAAATCAATAGGAGATTACAGATGAATAATAGAAGAATGCATTCGTTGAATATTAAATATATTTTTGTATAGAAATTTTAGCGTTTATTTTATATGCATTCACTACTGCGCGTTTAAAATGGCAATCGTCTGTACGCGTTTAAAATTTGTTGAAAATTATAATTAATTATATTTATTTATATTTTTGTTGAAAATTATAATTAATTATAATTATAGAAATTTTTAATTACGACCAGTAACAAGTCTCAAGAGATCTGGCTGTTGTCGGATATCCATGTAATTAAAATTATTAATTTAACGAGGATGTTTAAAAATATTTTAAATTTAGTCATTTAAAATATAATCCAAAGTCGGCATTAATATCCGTCTCAGTATTTTTCACTTTAATAACGAATAAATTATTAAAAATTTAATGATGTATTTATTTATCTAAAACTTAAAATTTTTAGCTAAGTTAACTATAACATTCAACTAAATTTAACTTTGCTCATTCGTTATTATTAAAATAATGACTGAAAAATAAGTACAGTACTGTATTTAAAAATAAACTTAAAAATATTTTTTATATAGGTTACTATAGGATTAGATGGAGCAAAGTTATTTTGTTTTCATTTAAAACGTAGAGAAATAATTAATAGTTTTCTATGTTACATAATTTTTATATGGCTTTTGTTCGATTCAAAACTTTCTTTCCTGATTCTGTATTTAAAAAATAATTTTTAATTAATTAATTTTTTTTTTAGGCCCTCCAGCATTTTATGCCTAAAGTTGCGGGTTCAAGTCGGGTTGTTTGCTTCCATTTTTTTCATAAATAGTAATTTATTTAATTAACTCATCTACACCTACAGTAATATGTTTTAATGATTTTTTTTTTATCACAAATTTTTCTGGAACGTAAAAATAAGTTTTTCGTCGGAAAATTTCCACTGCGGAAGGGAAAAGACAATAAAACAATTAACCTTACAAAGCTTTTATACGATGCGCACGATGCTTCAAGACATATTGTTTTTCATGTTTCTATGATGAGTATCATCCCGACTCATGTACAAATTCACAGTCAGCCCTTTCTGATGATCAGTAAGTATATTAAATAAGCGTGCACATATACGAATAATAAAGTTTATTATTTTTCAATATGTAGTTGATTAACTCATCATATAAACTACACATTTTCCAACCATATCCTCTACCACTCACTCTTTGAAAAATATAGAAAAAAAGGAATTAAAGTATGAAGTATGAAAATCTTTTTCTCTTTGATAGAATAAATCGGAGCCCAGGAAATAAGATCATGAATATTGAATAATAGCTTAACAATAATAATTAACTATTAATTTTATACAGTTTAAATCAGAATAATTAATTCCAAACTTAATACTATTAATTTTTTTTTTCTTTGTTAGTTATTAAGAATCATTTCATAGATTGTTTATCAAATGCACGATATTTTCTCGTAATTTTTAAATAGCAATTCGTCTGTAGTTTAATTTAAAATGATAAATAAGTAAGTTTTATTCATATTTTTAAATTCGTTTCTGAACGAATGTTAATTAATTTCTATTAATTGTAACCAGTAAAGCAAGCAATTCTGGATATAAATAATCGTCTAATTTCCAAACGTGTCCTTATTTTTAAGATGATTAAAGATGAGGATTAAAATATGTGTCATAAAAATCATTTTCAATGGCATAACCTATATGTTGAATGTTATAAAAACCTATTGAACAGTTCTATAATTACATGGAAATCTAACAATATCGAATATTCCCCATTTTTTAAACGGGGGAATCTGCAAAGTTAATTAATCTTATTTACAGTTGATTTTAATAGTCTGACCAGTTTGTTAAATTTATAAAATTCAATCGAATAGTTTAAAAGTTATTTGGAGAGAAATCTTCGAACGTCCTCCATTTTTAAATGGTTGAAATTAGAGGATTAAATGATGCAACGTCGAAATTATCTTAAATGACAGAACATCTCTATTAAATTTTATGAAATACTAATTAGTTCAAAAGTTATTAAAAGAAGACAGACAGAAGACTCACAGACATACTGCGAGGTGACTTCATAAGTCTCAATTTTATTCGGAAAGTAGACTTATAAGACATCGAGAATAAAGCGTAAAAATTTATAATTCTTAAATTTATTACTATAAAAGTTTAAAAAATTTAAATTTAGTAGAATGCAAACTTAAACAAGAAAGATTTTCTTGAAATTTCCTTTGAATGTTTAGCCTTTGTAAAAAAACCAACAATAATAATAACAATATTACGCATTCACTTGGACCGTCTCTGTTAATTTGCAATTAATTAATTTTGAAATTCCTGCATCATCCCATTACAAAATGGCAGCCATTTAAATTAAAAAAAGAAAAAGCAGAATTATTTTACATTTATTTCTCATATAACGGTGCTATATTCATTTTAAAGATTTTTTATAGTTTGCCATCGATACAAATATATATTTTTAACTAACAAAATAGCAGTAATTTAATGAAATTCTGTATAAAAAATATATATATATATAAATTATATTTCCTAACCGAGATTGAATACTGAATGTTGCTCATTGTATAAGATTCTCTTAGGTTTCTATTCGATCTTCATTTCACTCGAATTTCTCGGATGGATGAATCTAGCTTATGAGAAAAATCTGAACTGGAAAAAATAAGGTAATTGCCCTTTTCGCTTTATACGTTCGACCTTTTAAATATAGGCTACTTGTTTGATTCTAAAACTAACTCTTTTGGAATTTTTGTAAGTTTTCTGAGAAAATTTTAAATTATAATTAAAAATAAAAGTCACACCATAAAATTGTTTACTATTTAAATTAAATTCTTACATTGTCTGGTTAAATGATTAACATGATTATATTTACTAAATAGAAAGAAAAAAAAAGTGTTTTTTATAATTAATTTATTATTTAATACATTTATAAATAAGAAAGAAAATAATTCTAAGATAAATGATAGCTAGAAAGTAAGTATAATGAACATGCGAGCGCAAACTAATTAAGGTGTAAGCCTTTATTTTTATTCCACTAAAGCTCTCTCAATTGAACACTATCCATTGTTCCATTTACTTACTTTAACAGATTACTAACCAAAAAAAGAACAAAAATACATTTGAACAATGTTAGAAATGACTTTCTTTCTAGAAAAACATATATATTTTTTATTCTCTGGTCAATTTATGGCGTAAATATTTGAAATGAAAAAATCTCTGAATTAAACTAACTTATTTCGTTAAAATAAACATGTTTGACTGCCTTAAAAAATTTTGACCTTAATTTAATAAAGTTTTCTAAGAAAAAATTGCTAATTTTATTCATTTAATACCTCCCATTTTCTTTACCAGTCGGGATAAAGAAGATAATTTATAACAAACGAAGAAAAGTTCCAAAACAGCTGTGTGCTTCAGATTTGCCATTTGTTAATCGGATAGTGTATAGTCTGAAATGCACTTGCTTTAGCGCAGTTCGTAGAATACGAACTGATTAAAGAGCTTAAACACTACTGTAAAAGTGATTCATTCTTTCTGAGATAAAAGAATGTTGTTAAAAAACTTATATCGGTTAATGTTTAGGGAAATCATTAATAATTCTTGGAGACAGTTATATTTTTAAACAAGATTTTGATAAGACAATTTTGATATTTCCTCAAATAGATTATCTAAATACCGTATATAGTTTTTAATCCATAATATTTACATTACTGTGAGTCAATAGTAGAAGATATGTGATATAAAGCTTTATTTCATATAGTGGTCAAATATTATCCAAAAAAGCACTATTAATAATCAGATAATTGTTTCACGAAAGTGAAAACGTGAAAGATTTCCATTTTTTCGTATTCGTGTAAGAATTTTTATGCGCGAAAATTTCAAATAATTTCGCTCCAAATGTCACACTTTTGTGTAATACAGTATTATGAATTCATAATCAACTTATCCATAAAATCAGAAAATTATGAATTATTGGCCCAGAAAGTGAACTTTTTACTATGACTTAATAATTTAAAGTATCAAATATATGGACCTTTATTTTGAAAGTGGTGCAAGTCCATTTTCTGTTGTTTCGAGGAAATGAAAGGTTAGCATATTTGTCAATTAAAAAATATAGATTAATTATGTCAACTCTGGCAATATTTCTACTAATTTATCAATATGTAATTTGATTATATAAATTCCTTTTAGGCGAATTTAACTAAAATAATGTATATTTACGGGCGGCAAATGGACTTACACCATTTTCATAATTAGGCAAATATAAAAATCATTTAATTTCAATTTTGAAAAATCAAATATCACTTAAAATATATTTCATATTAATCCAATTTTGTTTACAAATAATAACAAGAAATAAAATAGAAGTATTTTTATTTTGAAAATTAATTATATTTATACATTGTTAAACCTAACATAAGATATTGGTATTATTTTTTTAAGCTCTTCATGTGGCAGTGTTTTGAAATATTCATGTTGCACAGTAAGTATATAAGGTAATAACTGCTCCATATCCTTATATTTTTCGTATGTAAATAGGCCTGGTATCGTGATACAAAGACACCAGGGCGATTTTTTCAAATTTTGGTGGTCTTCCCCGACATGTAGGTGATAAATTTAAAGTCTTAAATTCCGTGTCCTCCATTGATGTTTTATATAAAATAGTATACGATACACTTTTGGAAAACCTCATCCAACATATTTGCAACCAATTTATCTTTTCTCCAATAGTGTTTATTCTTATCTGATTTTTAATTGCATTTTGTAGATTTTTTGTTGAAATTAAATTCTCTCGTTTCATTTCGTGTAAAATAAATTTATTATGTTGTATACCTTGTTTTATAACACCATAATAACCCTGTGGTGTGTACAGGAAATTCTTTTTTCGTAACCAGTGGTTACTGACCCCGCCACCTGTCTATGGAAATGGGACTTACACGACTTTCGTAATCAATGGCTATGCAATTTCTTTTATCGGCCAATTTTAAATTGAACAAAGCATTGAAATTTTTTAAGATATTAAATACAACTAGTTATAAATAAAAAGTTTACACTAAATTAAGCGTAAATTACGTGATATCTCTTTTTTTTTTTAAATGGACTTACACCACTTTCAAAATAAACGGTCCATATAATACAGTATTGTAAGTATATAAATTTAAGCAGTTGAAAAAATAGTTAAATTGATATTTTTTTTTTTTTATTTTTTACAAAAAGAAGAGCGTTTATCCGAAATTCCAAACAGTGAAATAATTTCTGATACAGTTTTATTCACTGGCTGATTTTCTATTTAACTATTACAATGGATTTACCATATAGAATATTAAGATAAGTTTACATTACAGAATAATTCATACAATTTTTTTAATTAAATAGAACGTTTCCTAAGTTTATTTAATTTTTATATCATTTATTGCTGTCATATCTTACAAAAAAAAAAAAATAAAAAATATTTCCGATTGGTGAAGAAAATAAAAAACATCCTATATCAGGAAATATCATTTATTTTAAATAAGTTAGATCTGATTAGTTCCAATAAATTATCTTCTGTTGTTCACAGTACATGTACATTATTTAAGTCCAACAGAATTATATAAAAATCATTTACGTTTCGTTTTCGTTAATTTTTCTTATTTATTTAACATATAAACTTATGGTTTACTTTTCTGATAGGTTTTCGTAATTTTAGAATTACTGTACAATATTAGAAATATATATTTAGATAACCTATAAAATAGGAACACCAGTTTTCATCAGAACATTCTTTGATATTCGTGTTGCAATCCATCACTAATCTAGAACTTATGCTGTTTATATAATGTTTTGTTTTTGTTTTTTTTTTTTTTTTTTATGGCCATATTGGAGAAACACATCAATACGAAAAAGTTTTAATGCCAAGATGTTTTTAATCGAGTGTTCCCTTCAAAACACTTAGAATCTCCACAATTTATCACGTAATGCTTTTATTTTGTCAAGTGAAAGAAGTCACAGATCAGTCAATTGAGCCAACTACTAAAAGTTTCCACCATTCCGAGAAAACGGAAACTTTCAGCAAATAGTCCATTGGAAGTTAAAAATATCATTACAATAGCTATAAAGAAGATTTAAATCCATTTTTTTTTTTTTAATCAGTGTTAGCTGGAATAAATCAAGATGATGCGTTTTTATATAAAGCAGTTATTTTGTTATATAAAACAATAATTAATTTGGTACGTATATGTATTTATTGCTTCTTTCCAGTGTTGTTTCTTATTAAATTGCATATTTAAACATTTTGTTTTACTGAATTTCAATCCCAAATAGATAATACTGTATAATATTTGAAAGAGAAGACTTTTCATCTATAATAATTTTGTCAGTTTTTTCATCTTTTATAAACAGTAAAAGTATCGTAGCTTAAAGATTTATGATTACTAGTTGGTCCCATTTTTAAAAGTAAACAAAACTAATTCTAATGGCTATTTTTTATGAAAATTTTATTGATCTTTCTTTTTAAAGATATGAAAATAAATTGAATAGACAAGGATTAATCTTTGTAATATAAAATAAAACTTTATTTTTATATGTAAGATTATAAAAAAATAAATTTATATGAGTTATTCACGTTTTATTTTGAAAAGAAAATGCGTGTATTTTAAATCACAGAAACCTGATGTTTAAATAAAAATATCAAATTAGTATAATAAATATTCCAATTTAACTTTTTTAAATAAAATACTTTATATTTCTTAAAATATTGAATTTTTTTTTTGTTATCAGAAAGAATTATAGAGAAAATAAATTATATAAATTTTTTAAATATATTTTAAATTTTTGAAAAAGTTGATAGATTTATTGGCAATATTATTTTTAATTTTAGATTATTGTTAATTTAATCTAAAAATTATGGTAATTTTTAATTTAATAATCTAAATTTAATCATAAATTTTTATCTGAAATTTCAACTGTAGAAACTTTCTAAAGAAAGTTATAGAACATTTTATGAAAGATTCTGGATGAAGAGATCAGTCCAGTATTAAAAAAATACTGGAGGCATAATTTTTTACAGATTAAGTCAGTCAAAAATAATGTTTCATCCTGTCTTAACTTTTAATTTTAGATTATTGTTAATTTAATCTAAAAATTATGGTAATTTTTAATTTAATAATCTAAATTTAATCATAAATTTTTATCTGAAATTTCAACTGTAGAAACTTTCTAAAGAAAGTTATAGAACATTTTATGAAAGATTCTGGATGAAGAGATCAGTCCAGTATTAAAAAACTGAGAGCATAATTGGAGGCATAATTTTTTACAGATTAAGTCAGTCAAAAATAATGTTTCATCCTGTCTTAACTTTTGAATGAAAGAAAATTATGTTTGATATCATACAGTATAGTATAGTAGGAAACAGTTGCATTTTATTGAGATTTTTCCCCCTAAAACGTTCATGCAGGCTCAGTTTTTAGAGAGTAAGTTTTCAATCATGCTTGACAGTCTTTCATTCTATCTATACAATCATAAGATGAATACTTTCTATAGAATAACCTATGGATCGTTTCAAAATTATACTATATTGAAATAGTAATGTTAATATTAAAAATATAGTTTAGTAGGTAAAGCTATAGAATATACCAAAAGCTACAGAATACATATAGGGTTCTAGTTTGATCATACTCTCTGTAGTATTGCATATTTTTTATGCTTCAGTTCAATTATTTTTTTATATTCTTATAGTTTCAAAGGACTGTTTATAAAATATATTTGATGGTTTTTTGAAAATATTCATACTCTTATATGGAAGATAAATAATACTCTCGATTAATATATAAATATAGATATTATATTTTTCTTTATATTCAAACACCATAACTGTGTTTTAATATATCTAAAATGCTTGGTATAAAAAAATGAATAAACTTTCAAGCGAATAAATAAAAATCAAACAGATAAACAACATAAAATAATTAGATATTATTTTATGCTGTTTATCTATGTTAGTTTATTAAGAGACTGCAATCCTCTGTGAATGAGATTCATTGAATATTATAGTTCGATTCTCCAATATTTTTAGGAATGAGCAAAATCTTGGTTACATTGCTACTGATTTCAATGATTTTACCAGATATTTGATTTTTCCTATCAAATAATTAGCATTTCTTCATCATTTTAATGTTTATGAGATAGCATTGAACGTAAGATGTTTTAAATGAAAAAAAACAACAAAAATCAGAATAAATTACAAAATTGTTTGTATTGTCAGTCTCTTCATCACACTGCTTTTCCTAAGAACGAATATCTGTGCAAACATATAATTGAGTTTGATTTAGAAGTCGTGATAACAAAAAATTTGTATAATAATTACAAAGCTACCATTTATAAAACAATCACATAAAGTATCATTAATCAAAATTTTTTTGTTTAAAAATTTGACCAACTAAAGATAAGAAGATTATGCATTTAGACTGCATAAATAACTCATATTACTAATAACTTTATTAATTGTATTCAACTTAGTAATGAAGATAAATAATACATACAATGTCAATTTTAAGTGGCATGCTACCTGTCGCTTCTCGAAATCATTCGAAATTAGATGCATACATAATGTCTCACTTTCTAAACATCAAAGTCAGTTCCACTTATCTTTCAAGTTAATCACCTCTTTATTTAGAATTTCTTTTCAGATGTTTAATTTTGTAAGACAAGAACACTTCTATTCCTTCTGGGACCAGAACAATATTCAATTAAACTTGGTGCCAATAGGTTCTCTTAATGTCTTCAAGCGAGATAGCAGAATTCTCCATATCTTTTTTTTTTTTAAACAAGTATGCTAAACTCGCGATTAAGTACAATTTAACAGAATCTTACCTTGTTTAATCTTTTCTGTAAATTCGGAAATAAAAAATTAAAAAATATATTAAAAAGTGACAAAAGAAGTTCATTTATTTAAAAAAATCCAGAAAAGTTCATTCCATAAGCGAAAGAGTAAAATGGAAACAATATAATTATATAACAATAGCGGTTCGAAATGACGTGAGATTAAATTTAATGATATAATCAATACCGCAATTATTGATTTGGTTTCAAAAGAGTGGAACAATGAAGTTAAATATATTTAAGCTACTTTGAAAAGCTTAACATTAATAATAGTAAAAATTGATTAACTTGAATGAAAAATCGGAAGTGGAACATTTGAAACTTATGGAAAAATTTAATTAAACGCTTTTCAAAAATTTCTTTTTTAATTTTTTAATATCACAATATGGCAGATAATTTTGGCACTTATTTAAAAGGAATATTTACAGCAAGCATATTAACGGTTTCTTAAGAAGTTCACTGCTTATGTAGCAGATACCATATTTGCTATAACTTAGTTGAATGTTAAAGATAGTTTGCTATTGCCATGGGAATGGTTGATGAAAGAGGAGTATTCTGTACTCATCTAATCTGGAATGAAATTTATATTAATTTAGAAGTGAAATTATTTATCTGACTGTTATAATAGTACAGTTATTTTCGATCGAAATTTGTTTAATTTTTTCAAATTAGGCGATATGAAATTTAATATAGCAATTTAATTAAAATTTAAATAAAAAAAAGTTTGATCTTTTTTTATTTTTTTGTGGTTGTATGATAATTTCAATACAGAGTTATTATATTTTATAGAAACAAAACAAATTTTTCAGAAAATAATTCCGTCGTATGAATAAAAGCAATTCAATTTTGCTAGATTTTGAGTCATTATTAACAAAAATGTCTACGCATTTTCACACTGTCCATTCGTCTATTCCCACGCAAGATTTCTCGTGAAACAGATGTTACAGAGAAATCTTTAAGACATAGAATATAAGTCTATTAATTTTGAAAATTCTACATGAACTCGTTACAAGATGATAACCATTCGAATCTTTAATGTTTCTATATCTTAGAAACTATTTATTATCCATAAATGATATATCATATTCGGTCGAAAAGTTTTTCATGTAAAAATGTTTATAAGTTCCTAATTTTTCAGGATAATCCGAGTTTATTTTGATTTCTTATTTATCGGTTTTCTAATCCATTTATTTTGCTATTGATTCCATTCCATTATTTCATCTATATAAAATCTATTGTGTAGTATTTTGGTTTCATTATTTAGTCTTTTTTTTTATACGATAAGTTTCAAATTGCTGTTTTTTAAAAAGGTTTTGAACCTACATTGCAGTATTTTAGTCATAATAGTATGAATTATAGTATGCTTTATACAAATGAATAAGTAAAGTAATTAAATACAATATTAAAAGAAAATAATTGAATACAGTATGCAAATTAATATTAAAGTTATTATATAGTAAATATAGATTTTTTCATCAAAGCAATTTTGTGCCTATAAAAAATTTATATTTAGCAAAAGTGATGTATATTTACTAAGAAAAATAAATACATTTCAATACTGTATTATGTAAGAAAAGTAAAGATTTCAAGTGCGTCTTTAGATGGATTGTTCCCATGATCGCTCTATAATGATGTTTATAAAAAGAAGAATGTTTGCAAGAAATCTTAGTGCGAACAAAAAGTTTTGAATTGTTATAACAGAGCGGATTACTGGAATTTTAGAGGAATTTCATAAAATTGCTTTAAAAAAATTTTTTTAGTGAAAAATATTCGCTGTTACTATTGTCAGTATTTAATTGTAATTAATGCTTCAGGAAAAGTTTAATTATTACTTTCCTTTAAAATTTTCCCTAAAATTAGTTTCTTACATAATTTTCTACTAATATGTACATTTTTATAGCATATCTTAGGAAATTATGCAAATTTTTTTTATAAGCGAATCGTTTACAAACATGATTTTTTTTCTTTTCATTATATCTCCGAGAATACCATCAGAGAAAAAATAGAAAGTAAAGAGAAGAAAACAAACTTCTTCGAAAATATGTATGAAAAAAAAAATACAATTCTAATAAGATATTCGTTTCTTTATTAATGAAATTTCTTACGCATCAATTTCTTCTTAAGATAATATTTTGTCTAAACAACGTTATTAAAGTTTTACTTAATATCAGTTTTAATTAATGCGAATCTAGACTATTTTTTACGACATTAAAACATTGTATAATCTTAAAACAACATCGGGATACCATATAAGCTGTTTTCTCTTTACACTCCAGAATATTTCACGCCTTATGATGCTATATAAGTCATAAATCACAGATAACTTCCAGTCACCAGTTTACATAGAAAATATACATAACACATAACACATACATAAAATACATAGAAAATATTTTAAGTATTTCCTGGTTTTTCTTACGCATCAATTTCTTCTTAAGATAATATTTTGTCTAAACAACGTTATTAAAGTTTTACTTAATATCAGTTTTAATTAATGCGAATCTAGACTATTTTTTACGACATTAAAACATTGTATAATCTTAAAACAACATCGGGATACCATATAAGCTGTTTTCTCTTTACACTCCAGAATATTTCACGCCTTATGATGCTATATAAGTCATAAATCACAGATAACTTCCAGTCACCAGTTTAAAAATACATAGAAAATATTTTAAGTATTTCCTGGTTTAACGTATTCCAAGTTTATAATTAATAACAATTGCTAGTAAAATTATGTTTTTTTAAATAACTGAAATTTCGCATTTTTAATATAAATTCTAAACAATTAATTTTGCAGAATAGTTTTGGATATATAATGCAAATACACAACTCTGCTCTTCTTGAAGAATTCTAAAATTTTGCAAATTCCGAAATTCTTTAGCTATCTCATCTCTAAGCAAAGACCGAGTATAAATAAATTTGATTTTTTTTCCAATTTTCCTATCGTTTATAACATCTATAAGCTAATTTTTCCGACATTCCTTAATTGTACAGTTCCTTTTAAACATTTGATTAAAAAAAACTCGATTTTTTTTTTAATTCAAATTCGTTAACTTTGAAAAGAATATTAATTAGCTAAAAGTTTTACTGCTGAAAACTTAATTGTTATTGCTTTAAATATTTTATTGTTAAAGTATTAATAGGATAAAAGACTTAAATTGAAATCGGTTATATAAAAATTTCTTTTTATGAGGAGGAAATTTTTGTATCGTATAAATACTGTATTTTCCTGTTCGTATCGTTCCGTATAATTAACTAACTCTCAACATTTCCTTCTGTAAATTAAAGAACGTAATTAATATATTTCATGAATTATTCAAAAGGCACAATTAATGAAAACATGCATAGTAAACGTTTCAAAATAGGAAAAAAGTTTAATATACATTCTATCTCTTCGCAATGCTGAAAAAAAAAAAAAATGATTTGAGTGGTGTGATTATAAGTTAGAAAAAAAAATTAAATATTCTCTTTGATACAAATCAATAAAAAACGATTTAACCAATTCTAATCCTGTAGCGATAAATGAATAATAGAAAAAGATTGTTGTCTTGTTGCAGCAATCAATGATACAACAGTTATAAATAATGATTCTCTAAAGAAAAAAATATTATTTCAGACGAATTCTATTCAATTATTGCCGACTTTTTTTAGCAGTTTAGCGATTCTTTTATGTCAAAGTCAAAATTTATCATCATTAAGTCAGCAGAAACACGTTTGGCAAACTTTCCTGTTTACGTTTATTTATGAATAAAAATTTTTTAATAATTTATATTTTTAATTAAAACATTTCAGAAATTATTGATTGTGCCTTGTTTTTCAACATTTAAGAATTTTTTATTTGTGCTTTTGTATTGTTTTGTTAAAACTGTTTTATTATTTTGTAATTAAATATGAGGATTCTTATATATATGAATAAAAATTTTTTAATAAATGTTACATCCTTGTTTGCAGAATTGCGTATAACCGATAATAAAATACTGTGTAACATGTTTTGTTATTAAAAATATAATGAATGCTTTCTAAATTGCTTACTGATTTATATTATAACAAAATTATAAATGTGCAATAAATTAATATGTAAAATATATTAAATATTTATTAATCATACGGCTCCGTTCGTTATAGATGCTTATAATTACGTTAAATTTAGAAGACATAAATTAATTAATATATTTTAATTATTTATTAAAATATAAGCGTGCAACTTTATAAGCAAAAATGTAATTAATGCGGATACGGTAACAATTATTGATGCCTTTGTAGAATATTGTGAAGTGGTTTAATTACACATATCTGTTATAGTTCATTTTCTGTTACAGTTTAATGAATATTGAGAGTAACAACACTAAATAATTTTACATCATCTAGAATTTACATCATAAATATTTGGTATGAGAGTTATCCATTATTAAATAATTGCTCTCATTTATTGAATAAGACCAAATATAGTAAATCTATTAATATGCAAACGTGATTTTCATGATAGAAAAGTAATTTTTTATTCCGTAGAGACCATTATTAAATGCGTACATTTTTTTCGTTTTGAAATCAAATTTATTCTATGCAAAAAATATTGTTTTGGTGAATATAATTATGCTTAATTTATAAATGTCTAAATATCACGTCAAAAAACAATAAAAGAATATCACTCACAAATACATGGCTATTAGTACAAGAATTGTTTGTAATGTTATAATCAGCGCACGTTATCTTTTGATCGCTAAGAACAATAGCACGACTCATGACACAATCAGCTAGACTCATATACAGTAGTCTAACTGATTGTGTTAATAGACAATCGAACTCTGAATAGAGCAGATAACATAATTGCTTTTATGTATGATAGCAGGTCACGATCGGATGCGTAACGAATCGCTAAAAGCGATATAATTGTTATATTGCACGTAAGCAATAAGCGTATTACAGTTGCCGTTAATTCCCATTACACTTTGTTTTGATCACTTAAGTATATTATCGAAGTTTGTTATCTATAAAAAAATTATTGTTAAAGTTATATGTATATATATTGTGTGTGTATATTATATTGATCATCAATCATCACGCAAAGATATTTTTAACTAAAGGAAGCAATGAATAAATAACAAGACCATAACGCGTAATGAGAAAGTTAAGGCGAAGATATCATTCATTGTAATAGCTCTAATTTTAGGCTCTGCTGATCGAAAACATTTTAATTAATCTTTTTTTTATACAAAATTATTTTGAAGAAAGAGAAAGATGGTTCGCCAAATTTAGCTCATATTTTCTCTTTTCCGAGATGAAAATATAAATAATTTAAATGCGAACTGCATTTAAAAAACATAAATTTAAATAAACTTGAACAGAAAAGCCATATATATTAAGAAATAATTTAAAATTAATCCTCGGTTAAATATTTATTATTTACCGAAAAAACCGTTGTATTTTTTCAAATATTGTATCTTATCTGTAAAATAAACATAAAAATGGTTTTAAAAATAACATTCCCGTTACATAAAAAAGAAAAATTTGAAACAGCGCTTTATCTATATTCAGTGCATTGATTTTCATTTATTTAAACAATTGACGTTCTACGCCGAGCGTTATCTGTAATGTGTGCCTTATTAGCGCAACATATTTATATGACAAAAAGATAACTATAATATATCAAAGTTATTAAATTTTATGCTTAATGTCTTTACAAGTATATTAAGTTAATATTTTTAAAAATTTTGATATTCTATTAAGATTAATCCGCGTCCTATTAAGTGGTAATTACTACGTTCGTGTTATTTGTGAAATGAACTCCAATCCAATAATTTGAAAGTCTACTTATAATTAATGTAAATAATTAAAGGAAACGTCGTTCCAATTATGTAAATGCCGTAATAATTAAACAAACGACGAATTGAAAACGGCGTTATATCAATTCTTGTTTTGAATTCGAAATCTGTATTATCATCGTTATGGGACTATCGAGCGGATTTGTTTAAATTAAACGCTGAATTTTATTACAAATCTGTGAATAATAATTTTTTTTCCATTTTTTTAAAGATTTTAGTGAAGGAAGTTTAATATTTCCACAGTTTAATATCGTGGTTGTAATGATCAAATCCAAATAAAATAATGATGATCAAATCCGAATAAAATATGTTTGGTATAGATTAAAGATTTTAGTGAAGGAAGTTTAATATTTCCACAGTTTAACATCGTGGTTGTAATGATGATCAAATCCAAATAAAATAATGATGATCAAATCCGAATAAAATATGTTTGGTATAGAAATTTATATTTCTGATTTCGTACAGTCAGTTTTACATATAGACAAGAAATAGCTGTTTTATTTATAGCATATTAAAGTTAGAATCGAACTTTTCAATCGATTTTAATAAACTAGAGAAATTTTTTTCTTCATAAAATAGACAAAAGTTTTTTTCAAAAGATGGAAATGTTAAAAAATTTAATTTAAAATTTTTATTTTCGTCAAAACTTGTTTTATAAATTAAAAAATTCTCGCATTTCTATTATATTTCGCGTTGAACCTACTTAAAAATCTAGTTTAAAGGAAATCTGTATGATTAAATAAACGTACTTTTTTTGTACATAATTTCAATCGAAAGTTATTTCGTTAAATTTAGTTACTATCTTATCTTTAAAATAAGATAAAAATTCAAATAACAGCAATAAATTTGATTTTTTTTCCAGTTATATAACTTATCATGATCTTTATCTCGGTTTTTTAACAATAAAAATGTTTTCGAAAATTAACTTTCCATTTCGGATTTCATCTTTTCGAATTATGAAATTATGCAAAAATGTCAAAAATTATTCGTCAAACGACTACTATATATGATTTCCTGATGCTTTGCATAATTTCCTAATTCGAAAATTTGGATTCGAAATGTAGTTTCAAAGTTAATTTTCGAAAATATTTTTTTTTATCGTTAACAATATAATACAAAATGAAAAACTAAAATGACCTGTGAATGATGATAACACCAATTTTTAGCTTTATAAATGACTCTCATATGAAAATATTAAATATTGATGTCATTTTATATTAACTGTACTTGTTTAAAAAATTCTTGTGCGCGCTTATTTTTTTTCTTCTTAATAAAAATTAAATTTATTTTAAAAAAATTTATGATTAATACAACACGATATGAATAATTTTTAACGTTCGATATTCAGTTATCTCCATTATTCTTTACTTTTTTTATTAAAGGGGAACGATTGTTTAATGCATTAATTAAGATGGAATAAATTAAATTCCTGTAAGAGTTGTTTAATTTTTGTGGTAGAATATTGTGTGTTTTGATTATGGAATCGACGATTTTTTTAAGATTCACTTTAAAAAAAATTATAATTCTTGCAAAGATTTAAGTTTAAATTATGATTTTTTAATTCATACTACTACATTCGTCTTACTAGTTCAATACAAATCATCAGTTGCTTGTTCTTTCTATATGTCATGGATGTGTAAATGAAGATAAATTATTTTGATACGAAATATATTACAAAACTATATACGAGAAACGTATTCTAGGAATTATTCTAAAATATTTTAATTAGATGAATTTGATATCATGAATATTTTTTTAATTATCTTCTTGAAGAATTATCTCAAGATTTAAAAACTTCATTTTAACAATAACTAACTGATTACTAACTGAATATAAATAAAGCAAAAGTAAAGTTTAGAAATTTTAATAAATATCATATTTCTAATGTCATGTTAATCCTAATTATATAATATTAAAAAACTAAAAATTATATTTGAAGGAGTCTCGTTAATACTTGTGTAATGTAATGTACTGCGTATTTACAATACATTTAGAGAACTCGCGAATTAAATAATTTTTACTACTCGTTAGATTCGTGAATTAAATATAAATGTGGTAGTGCGATTTTTTTCACTTACATTACTGATATGCAATTTATTAAAAGAATTGAAACATTTTATTTCAATTTTATAGCTTGGCTGATGGGGTGGTTCATGTGCAAAATGGTTGCCTATCTTCAAGGAGTTTCGGTCAATGCATCTATAAATACTTTAGTGGCTATATCAGTTGATAGGTAAGCAAATTTATTAATTGTCATGCATTAATTTTTTTATAAAATGTCGAAATTTTTCTAGTATGTTATTTACTTGTTGCCACTGCGCGAAGCCAGTTACCAAACAAAACCGACACGTCGCGTTTATTCGCGCCAGTAAATAGCATACTAGAAAATAGGCCATTTTTAACGATGATAACGTTTATTTTCCTCTCTAGATTCCTCGCCATTTGTTATCCACTGAACAAAACCGACACGTCGCGTTTATTCGCGCCCTCAACGAGCGCCAGTAAATAGCATACTAGAAAATAGCCCAATTTTTAACGATGATAACGTTTATTTTCCTCTCTAGATTCCTCGCCATTTGTTATCCACTAAAATGGCAATTGACTCGCAGAAGCGCTCGTAAAATGATCATCGTTATTTGGATATTTTCGCTGCTCATCACCCTGCCTTGGGCAATTTATTTTCGACAATCACCTATCCACTCAACCACTCCAGACGTCCAGATATGTTCCGAAATATGGCCACACGATGATTCAGAGAGACTTTATTTTCTGATTGCAAATCTATGTCTCTGTTACATTTTGCCACTTTTTCTCATCACCGCATGTTACGTGGCAATATGGTGGCGAGTATGGAAGCGTAGCATACCCGGTGAAAACAAAGGTGCCAATAGAGATATAGTTCAGCGCTCAAAACTTAAAGTAGTCAAGATGATGTTGGTAGTGGTAGTGATTTTTATCTTGTCTTGGCTTCCACTCTACATTATCTTCGCAAGAATAAAATTAGGAGGACCTATAGAAGATGGAAGTTGGCAAGAAAAGGTGATTTTAATCGCAGCGCCCGTAGCTCAATGGTTGGGCGCATCTAACAGTTGCATAAATCCTGTTCTTTATGCTTACTTCAATCATAAATTTCGTCGTGGTTTTGTCGCAATCATAAAGAGCAGAAAGTGTTGCGGAACTTTGAAATATGATACTAGAAGCAAAAATAGCACAACTTTAAAATCTCAATACAAAGTTAATTCTCGTTATGACACACAGTGCGACTATCTTTCATCTTCGGCTGTTTGAAACAAAACGTGTATTTATTCGTTACATATCAATTTTTTGGTGTTGTTGCCATTGCCGTAACCGAATAACCAATTAAAAATCTCGAATATAATTTTTTCGTGAAACGAAGGCATTTTCTTTTCATTTCATAAATTTTAAGGTGAAATATTTAGGGAAGTTTGTTCTCAACGTTGTATGCGTTAAATTCGAAAATTTTAAAGTCAATCGAGCTTATAAGTTAAATGGAATCGTATGGCATGAGAAACATATTCATATTTTCATATTGTCCATTTATCAGTTTTATAAATAATTCTAATTCACAGCAATTAGGATTATATAAAAAATATTAATATTGTAAATTAAACTGTGTATTATACTTGTAATCTAAATAATAAAATATGAGTAAAAAGTTTTATTTGGATTTTTTTAAACTATAAATCATTTGAAAGCATCATTACCTTTTCACGAAGCGAATATTTTTATCATATTCTAATAAGTAAAATTGCATAATAAAATGTAAAATATTAAATAGAATATGTCAAGAGTCAGGAACGTTTGACAGCTGATGCCTCGCTAAAAGGAAGATTCAACAGATATAGAAATCGCGACACTTCACTCTAAGTAAATACGTTTTAGTAGTAATATTCAATTATCCTTCATATCAAACTGATAAATCTTATTTTCGAACCATTATTGAGTAAAGTGGAATTTCATTTTATAGTCAGTTTTTATCTAGTCGCTTCCAGCAATGATCGTAAAAATAAACCGCATATAAAGATATACTGTATTAAGAAGTTAATCACACACATGTAAATCAGCCTATTTAATCTATAAATATAGATATTTCTTATATGACTTGTTTCTGGTTAGCTTATATAGTCGATTCATTTTTAATAAATTAAAAAAACTGATTAATTTAGAAAAATGTTTTATTTTTCGAAAAGTTTTGCTAAAAGGAAGATTCAACAGATAGAGTGAAGTGTCGCGATTTCTATAAGTAAATACGTTTTAGTAGTAATATTCAATTATCCTTCATATCAAACTGATAAATCTTATTTTCGAACCATTATTGAGTAAAGTGGAATTTCATTTTATAGTCAGTTTTTATCTAGTCGCTTCCAGCAATGATCGTAAAAATAAACCGCATATAAAGATATACTGTATTAAGAAGTTAATCACACACATGTAAATCAGCCTATTTAATCTATAAATATGGATATTTCTTATATGACTTGTTTCTGGTTAGCTTATATAGT
Organism: Olivierus martensii; assembly: GCA_000484575.1. Classification (NCBI taxonomy): domain Eukaryota; kingdom Metazoa; phylum Arthropoda; class Arachnida; order Scorpiones; family Buthidae; genus Olivierus; species Olivierus martensii. The sequence goes on from AYEL01080957.1 coordinate 51,118, forward strand.
CGATTCGTTTTTAATAAATTAAAAAAACTGATTAATTTAGAAAAATGTTTTATTTTTCGAAAAGTTCTTTTTAAAACAAATGTAAAAATTTAATTTTTTTTAAATACACACTGGCATCTGTTGAAATACACATTAATGACAGTCATATATAAATGGCACATAAATCTTCAACATAAGCCAGACAATAAAAAGTCATAACAAAATGTACATATAATGAATATAAAGGAAGAAACTTTTTAATTCCTTTCTTTAAAATAATTTATCTAACAGTCAGATACACACGAAGTATTTCGATCTTGTAGTTTATATATATAAAAAATGGATTGTACAATAATTCTTTTTTTGCATTTTCTCAAAATTTCTGTTGATTTTAATAAAATATTTAATTAATATTGTAATCCGAATAAATCATATAATTTTAAAAATGTATTTTTAATATTTTTTAAACTAAAATAATAATCAAAATAACATCGTTGCAATAAAATAATGACGTAGATTTTGATGACTGGATTAAATTTATAGGAACAAAATTTTAAATTAAAATAAACAAAATACATCAGTCATATGAAAAATAAAACTTTGAATTACAGATAATAGCTATTTTGCAAAAATACAGATTTACATTACTATTTACCACAACTTCTAAGATATCACCATCATGCACTTGCTCGGAATTAGATTTTCACTGATATTCATTTAAGTATTTTTTCTGCATAATAATTTCAAATATTTGTACATATAGTGGATGTAATCAGTCAGTTTTGCAAAAGCCTATTATTTTTTTTATAAATACTGTATGTAAAAAGGCACTTGTTATGGAAATTAATATTGCTCGATCATATTGTTGCAATTTATCATTTTTTTCCTTAATCCTGAATTATTTATATTTTCATATTCATTTTATATTTTTTGACAAAAAGAAATAGCAAATTTTTTTTAATACAAAAATAATATAATGAAATGATATGTATTATCATAAATTACATAATATTTTAAATTTATAATTAAAAGATATTTTTTGCTCAAATTGTCCAAATATTGTAAAAATGAACTAATAGTATTTTGTTTACATATCACGTAAAATCTGGAATGACATTTTATGACAAAGCAAATTACAATTAAAAAGCAATAACGTGAGCATGAGTTATTCTCAATGAATTTAAAAGTATTTAGCCATATAAACTAATCAGTTCTCAAAACAGGATATGTTGTCAAATAGAGATGATATTTTAATCAATGAAACGAAGACCACATTGACGACGGAATTCTTGACCTCTTTCATGCATCCACTTATTTGAAACTGAAATATGCAATTACTTCAAATTACTATATTTATATTTAAAACAAATTTAATTATATAAACTTAACTTTTAAAAATTTAAATTTATTTCTGTCCTTTTATATTCAAATCATTATTGATCAGTTTTCAAATATCTTTCAAGATAATTACTATTTAAAATTTGTGAATATAATAATCTGCAGTTTTTATCTGATTTTTAATATCTTTTTGGGTGTGGTCATTACAATACTCCAGAGTGAGACTAAAGAAACTATCACTTTCAATTATTTCATTTATCATCCAATAATGTAATAAAGACAAGAAAAAAAATACTGGAAGTTGATAAATTATTCAAGACATTATTAAAATTTAATAAATTTAAGTAGATCACTAGACATTATTAAAATTTAATAAATTTAAGTAATTTTAATTATTTTTACCCCATTTAGAGCCAGCCAATACTGGACAAGCAGCATGCCTTGTAAGCATATCTCCTTCTCCATTCTTATGTAAATTATACCAAAATGCAGCAGATCCCTATATATGAAAAACAAAAGAATTATAAACATGACGTTATTGCTTAAATACTAAAAATTAAAATCATTGTTAATTTAAATTTATTTTATAAAATAATATAAAATTTTGATATAAAATATATTTTAATCTATCGAATAATAAAATATGCATTAAGTCAAAGTTTTTATCATAAAATTTTATGTCAACCCTATTGCCATTATTTGAATGAAATTTATCTCATAAAAAAGAGTTCTCATTAAATTCTCTTCTGTTGCCAACAACTATTAATGTATACTATCGATATTTATTTTAATAATAAAAACATAGTTGCATTTAAAATTCAAATATCATTGATTATCTATGTAATAAAATTATCAATTAAATAAAGTTCAGAGATTATTTAATATCAAAGATCTAAATTATTATTATTATTATTATTATTATTTTCTAATAAAAGATCTGCCAATAATAATATGTTTGATTTATGATTCCTTATGTAAATTTAATTCTTATAAAATCCAACACTAGGTTTATTAGTCTTTGCCATTACAGTTATAATAATTTATTGTTTTCTTTATTAGAAATTAGCTGTAAATTAAACTTTTATTAATTGATAAGTTTATTAAATAAATAGGTAACATACTTTTTTTGGCCACATTGCAACACCTATTTGTGGAAATACTGTACCACCACCAGCTTCAACATCACTCATCTGTTAAACATTTTAAGCAAAGTTTTAAAATTTTAATAAAATTTACTAACTAGTTATTTAAATATAAACTTATTTTTTTAAATTAAACAGAATTACAACTAAATAAAATAGCAATAAAAATATTATATTAAATCTCTTTAGTTTTATAAAATTTAAAATTTGATTTTCTGTTGTTTTTTTCTATTTAAAAATACAAAGATTACTTGAGATTATCATATAATTATATTGTTCAGAACAATTTCCCATATTTTCTTGTAACACTGTTTTCCATTTGGACTTTATATTGTTGAATGAAAACTCCATATAAACAGTACATTATTTTAAAAAGTTATTCAAATTGATTTCAAAAATAAATTTCACACACAGTGAACTCACATAAGGCTATTGTTCATTTATAAAATTCTATTTTTTTATTTTTATTAAATTTAAAAAAATGTTAAAAACTGATTGATTTATATAATTTTTTTAAGATGTTCTTTATTATTGTTGTCTTTACTGATTATTATTAAAAGTGTCTATTATTGTGGCAAAGGAGATGCTAAACTATTAGATAATACACATGTAAATATTCTATTAGTATATCAAGAGTTATGGTAGTGACTTTAAGTACAGTAGTCACTGACTGACACTTATTGTTAGAGTCATTAAGTCCAAAATTCAACTCACTCTAACTCTGATCCTAAGTTAATTATTATTAATCTGACAATTATACTTGAGAAAAGTATTCAATAGGACATTGAATGCTAAATTTGAATCTTCAAATCTAATTAATAACAGAGCAGTTTAAAAATTGCAAAAATAATTTTTCTTCTCTTCCTTTAAAAACATCTGTACAGGTTGCTTTGTTCAACTAATATTGATGAAATCTGGAATATAGATATTTCTTCGATTATTTGAATTCCTCTGAAAACTTTAGCACAATCAAGTCAAAATAAAAAGGGGAAATGGATGTCCATTTTTTACAAACACCTCTATATATTGCATTGTTTAACTGTTTTTGACCAAATTTGGAATATAAGCATATCCTAGTCCAACTAAAATCTCCCAATAATTTTAGTCGAACTCAGCTAAAATTAAAGATGTATAAGAAATTGAATGTCTTCTCTAGAAATAGCTCTATTATTTGCATCATTCAATTGATTTTGAATAAATCTGAATTGTACATGTTCTTTCTGTTATTTAAAGTTTTCTGAAAAATTCAGTTCAATAGGGCCAAAATGAACGAAGCAGGAAGTCTTTTCATCTAGAACTCTTCTGCAGATTATATTACTCAACTGATTTTGACCATATTTGATATATATATATATATATCATTTTAGTAAATGTTTTCTAAAAACTTCAATTCAATTGGATTAAAAATAGAATATTTAATAATGTATTAACATGTTATTAGAATGACTCTCAGAAAAAATGTTTCATCTAAAAAATAAACGATATCCAAAACACTTAATATATAAAAAAAATAAGCCAAGTATAATACTAAGAAATTAGGATATTTGTTATAATTTAGATGTGGCTATATGTTTGATAATTTAAGAAAATAAAGCAATAATGTTAAACAATAGCCTCATCTAAATTATAACAAATATCCTAATTTCTTAATACTATATTTGACTTATTTTTTATATATTAGATGTTTTCGATTAGATTACTTTTAATGCATTGAAATCAAAATTATTGTTTTAAACCTTGAAACATATTTTCAAGTATCATAATATATTTTATTATTATTTATCAACATGAGTTACAAATATATTATGATGGAGAGTTTGTAGCTTAATTCAAGAAAAAGGAAATATCCTCTCTCTTAAATAAAAAAAGAAACTAATTTTTAATTAAATATTGTAAATACAAATATCTGTTAAAATTTTATTACTGTATTATGCAAAGCACCACACAGTTTAAACATAGTTTTACAAAATATTAAAGAAGTGAGACTTTTATGTTCTAAATGAATACAATTCAAAATAAGAAAATTCTAATGCAGTTATTAACTTTATTATTAGATTGGATATTTTTGATGTTTAAATAAAGTATGATTATATTAAAAAAGCCATAAAACATCTTTTAATTGGTTAAATAAATACTTAAGTAATAATATATAATTTTTTAAATAACTCTAATATGTACCACAAAATCTGTGTATAACATCTAAATTAAAATAAATACAGAATTAACTGGCTACAATAATATATTTTCTTTATTGTTATAAATATAATCATACTTTATTTAAACATCAAAAATATCCAATCTAATAATAAAGTTAACCACAGAATTTTCAAAATAAACTAAAAACCTAAAATCCTAACTGCTCTCGACGGTGTTTAAATAACTATTAAACAAATACTAAGCACACACAAGTTTAAAATATTGGTCTGCTTGTGTGTGCTTAGTATTTGTTTAACAGAATTTTCATACTTTTAACTGTATTCGTTTAGAATAGGGGTGGGCAATCCCCAGCCTGCAGGCCACGTGGCCCTCAAGCAAGATTTGTCAGGCCCATCACTAAATTTCTCTGTTGCACATTAATATGGCCCACCATGTTGCGCCAATATGGCAACCACCTAGACTAGATGGTGCCAGTAAATTCTGATATATTCAAGATGCTTAGGCCACCCGCTATATGAGGAGAAGCAGCTGTGATTCCCACCAATTAAAAAAGCCATAAAACATCTTTTAATTGGTTAAATAAATACTTAAGTAATAATATATAATTTTTTAAATAACTCTAATATGTACCACAAAATCTGTGTATAACATCTAAATTAAAATAAATACAGAATTAACTGGCTACAATAATATATTTTCTTTATTGTTATAAATATAATCATACTTTATTTAAACATCAAAAATATCCAATCTAATAATAAAGTTAACCACGATGCAAACTACAAATTAATTAACTGATAAAATCGAATTTTTGGCTTAAGTTTTTAATCAAGGATTATTTCTTCATAATAATTTCCCATAGGGAAAATTTTTATAGATTTTTCTAGTCCATATTAAATTTCGCTCCTAGCTAAATAGCCATGTGATCAGATTTCTCATGAATGCATTTAGTAAATAAATAGAAACCATTATTCGATTTTTCTTTTCGATTTATAACTTTACAAACAATTTTCCTACAATCAGCATTTTTTGTTGATATTTTAAAAATATTTTCTGCTTAATTAATTATATGTATAGAATATTTCTTACCTGAAGCAGAAAAAAAATGTTAAAATCAAGTAAAAATTCATGTGAATTGTTTCCATCATTAAACATAATACCAAAAAAATGAAATTTTCTCATTTGTTAAGATATAATTACAATAAAATTATTAACAATAAGATAACCTAATTAGTAAATATGTGATATCTTCTCAAATTTTTTTGTATAAAATTATTTTTTCATGAAAAAATTTTTCTATTTACAAATTAAAACTATTCTATTCAAAATATTTTTCTCGATTAGAGAATTTTCCCTATATGCAAACCACAAATTAATTAACTGATAAAATCGAATTTTTGGCTTAAGTTTTTAATCAAGGATTATTAAAAATTTTCATATTAAAAACGTTTCTCATTTTCTTTATACATATCTTATCTCTTTTTTCATGCTGATTTTTTTACTTTTTATGCTTTTTACACATTAAAGAATATTCTTCAATGCAACAATGCAAATGATGAAAGTACATAATTAAATACATAAAATTTTTATTGCAGAAAGTGAGGAAGGCTATTGCAGTTTATAGGATTAAAGCGCAGATGGCTATTTATAATTCTTTTAGGACAAAATTGATACAATTTGTCTCAAAATACGATGTTCATCCATGGTGCTCCATAATATTGGAGCAGACTAATCTTCGACTTCCATAATCTTCAGCATGAATCACCAAGGACCTCCCAATGATACTTGTAGGTCCTGCAAGTGTGAGTTCAGGATCTGTGAAGAAATACTTGGCTAAGTCTTGTTTGTTGTTTTTAACTGCATAAGGGGGAATATCTAAAAATCCTAGCTTTTTAGAAGTGTCGCCCATTTCACAACTTGCAGATGATGTGCCACTGCAATGACAGTTGTAAATTGCATCCACTGTTACGTTATACGGATTATAATGAGGGCCTGCTGGATCACAAACGGTTGTGCTGAAAGAAGTTCCAGTTTGTATGTGACGTTCGTGAACGTGCCAAGGATGATTATAAGTTTTGGTTTCAGCTGTTCCAGATGGATATGATAATTCTATGTACACTGAAGTATCTGACTGTAGATCATCACGATTTTGTCGTAAAATAATCTGGCCTTGTATAGGTTGATCGAATGTAGCAAATGCAGTTATAACTCTATGCCCACTCAACTCTATATTTGCACATGATAGAGGACGACCGTCTGAGTAATATACAACAAGTGATCTGCCTACTACGCTGTTGACCCCAAAAAGCGAAAGTTGAGGATCATAAACTTGTTGAATATGTTTATCTTTATACTGTAAAGTGCCGTATTTTCCACTTAAGTCCCCTACAGCATACTGATCAATGCTTCCTTTACTGGGAGGAGGTACTCCATCTGGAACTACTTTTAGGGGATTATAGATGATTGCTTTAATGTTGGGGCAAACAGCAGTTTTATCTCTCCTAAATATCAAAGGAAGTTCATCTACACCATAGCTATAAGCTCTTTTGTCTAGTTTGTCTAGATTAATGGTTACGAGTGTCGGATCGTATGGAGATTCCTGTCTAAATGATACTTCGCCCGAAATTTCATTTTGAAATTTGGCTACTGCCTGCTTTGGTTGAATCAAATAAAGTCGACTGCATGCCAAAATTTTACTTGTGTCATATTCCGAATAAACGATGACATAGACGGTGCCTGGAGTCGCATCTAACGATTGCAAATTAGTCACTGTGTAAAAAGTACGTCCTGTAACTGCAGACGGTTTCCTTCCAACTGCAGCATATCCAACAGTTTCAGATAACTGAATAAGTGGAGTGGATTGAAGATTAGAACATTGCGTCATCTCATGATGATAAGTTGTCTCCGGAGTATCTTGATTCTGGGTGTGAACCAAAGCCCATCTGTGCACGGAATCTCTTCTAGTACCATTAACGTAATAAAGCTGTGACAAAACGCTGGAACCAATATTACTCTGTCTTAGAACCACTTCACCACCAAGAGGATTGTGGAACCTGGATCTGTACGTCTTAATTCTAGTATTCGGTTGAATAACTGCGCACGAAAGCCTTCCAGTTTCTGATCCTCTGAGTACCAATGTCCTCCCCATAATCATGGCAGGTTTCAACGTAGAAACTACGGACACATCTTTACCTGTGGATAATTGTCCATAAGATGGAGTCAAATCAACATATCTGAAATTTAGATAAATTTCAGCAATTAGTAATTTCATAAAATATAAAATTTATATTAATTTATTAGACTAGACTTTAAAAATATTTATAAATACATAAAGTAGAATTGCATATATATTTTTAAATATTCAATATTGTAATAATGTTTCTTTAAACATTGAATTCCATAAATTTAGAATGCTGTATTTACAATACTTAAATTTTGAATAACATATTTAATCTATATAATTTGCTCTTTTAAGTAAAATATTTCGAATAAAGTAACAATTTCTTGAAATTTTCATAGTTTAATTTGTTTCCATAGCATTTATACAGACGCATGATAAAGCAATATGTAAGAAAGGGGCCAAGATGGTTGAAATACTGTATCTCTATATATAATATATAGCGATACAGTATTTTAATTATTCTTTGTATTCATATTCATGTAAAGTGTCAAAGGTATATGTTCTAATATAATCTATACGTTATTGGAATGAACCTAAAATTCTAATTTTATATATTTGAGGAATTTTTGAGAAGATTTATTGAGGAAAAAACATAATTTATTTGAAAATACTATCCAAGAATGCTATATATTTATTACATTATAACATAAATACATCAGTATAATGATGTCAAGTCAATAATATATTTTAAAACATTATATTTTATTTAAAGTAAAATAAATCTTAAGATTTTATTTTTATTGAGGCATTATTTGAATAGATCTTATAATTTTTTAAAAATCTTTTATGTACACATTTCACAGTTTTTATAAAAGTTATTGAACTACTTATACTGTACTTAGATATAGAGCTACACATAGTAAAACATGTTGGTAACAATTGAATCTTTTTATAAAAAAGAAGTTAAAATATAAGGAAAACTTGAAAGATTTAATATTTTGTTTGGAGAAATAATTAAAAAGATAAAAATCTTATTCAAGACTGCCACCGTTGCGTATCTACCTATTTAAATGTTGAAGGAGAAAAATCACTTTAAAAATAAATAATTAAAGAAAAAATTACAAGGCATGCAGTATACAAAATTTCTGTAAATATTAAGCAAATTATTTTTCTATATATTTTTTTTATTTTAACAATTAGAACTTATATGCATGAAAGAAAGATTTAAAACAATGAAAGTGGAAAATTTTCAATTTTCTAACAAAGTAACATATATATAACGGGCTTATTAATTTAAATTTAACAAAATTATAGTATGGCAAACTTATTTATAATACTTGATGATAATATAGTTAATGTAAAATGGCCATCAATCATTTCCGTTACTGTTTTAATCGTGACGCAATTTGAATTTCAGGTTTTTTTGGAATTGTTTTTATGGAGATGTGCAAGACATCATTTCATACAATATGAATCATTAAGGTCAGATGACAGGAACTCGATCATATATAATTTTAGGAGATACTCGTTTGGCCTCTATAAACTCGGAAAAACCGCGATCATGCTTTATCCTAATCTTACACGTGGCAATGCGCCAAAGCGTCTGAAGACCTTCACCCTAATTTCTAGAAATGCTGTTGTTTCAGCTAGTATAAATCAACTTACAGTCTTCCAACTTTCTCCTGGCTACAGGGGATTGATGTATCCGATATTGCTGGAAATTCGTGGATTTTCCATCTGAACTTCTCTCCATAAGTTCCTCCTCTAAGGAAGACTCGAATGGTCAAATTTCTTCCTGATGGATGGGGATTAAATTCTACACTTCCCAAGAGTCCTCCGCTATTAATTGAAGCAACAAGTCCTGTTGGAGCACTTTGAGGCACTGAAAAGTCATATCAAAATTAATTTTAAATTCGATGCACATTTCTGACTAGAATCATAACAAAAAATTTCAGCCTAAATACAATTTTTTTTTAATACATTATAAGAAAAAACTAGAAAGGACATTGAAACATTCTTTCGAAAAATAAGTCCTGTTGGAGCACTTTGAGGCACTGAAAAATCATATCAAAATTAATTTTAAAATTCGATGCACATTTCTGACTAGAATCATAATAAAAAATTTCTTGATATTATGTAGCCTAAATACAATTTTTTTTAATACATTATAAGAAAAAACTAGAAAGGACATTGAAACATTCTTTCGAAAAATTCTTTTTCGAAAGAATGTTTCAATGTCCTTTCAATGTTTAATTTTTCGAAAAATTATTTTTCTCGAAAAATTATTTTTTTACACGATTTTCTATGTTAAGTCATGCAAAGTTTTATACAAGCAAAATATTTATTTTATGATTCATCTTATTAATGAGGTAGTATATTTTGTTTTTATTAAGATTCCACTCTGTTCACCAACTGGTTTTTCAACCTTATTAGAATATTTGTGTATATCTTTAACGTGGTATCATCAATCATTAAATTGGTCTACTGAAAAATAGGCTATGATCGATAGAATTAGATGTTTCTGTAATATAGATGTCAACTATAATATGTAAACTTAACACACATAATAACGAAAAATGTGTGTCATTGCATGCAATATGAGAATTATCATAAAATTATTAAAATTTTCCTTTGGCATGTTCCTAACTGAATATATTTTACAGAAAACAATTACACATCAGAGAATTAGGATGCCCGAATGTTCCCGTTTCACTTTTTATTGTGATTAAAAAGTAAATAATATTTGCCATCGAAATTCCCTGAAAACAATGAGAGTGTTTGTTTAAAAATCAAACGGTACATTCCCGTGGACAAAACCCGTTTTCAAACGCTTTTGGCCATCTGTCAATTGTAGGCCATCGTTAATGCTGTTTACAGTCATACCATTGCCAAGAATTCGTTCAATCGCCTAACTTCCTCCTTTTTTTTACACGGTTATTTCCTGGTTTATTTCGTTTAATTTCTATTAAACACAATATAAAAATGGGAGTATCAAAAAAGGTAAAAATTAATTAAACTTACGTCTGACACGAAAAAAATCAATCGATGATTGTCTTTTTAATGTAGCAAAGTACAAGTAAACAATCGAGTAAAGGTATATTTGCTTTAACGAACTTCAAATACGAATTTTGAAATGCAAGACTTTCCGCCATTTTGTTTCTCCGATCGAGTCTGACCTAAAAAGTTGATATCTGAATAGGGCAGTGGGCCACACACTTTTACATTTAACCTTGTATTTAATTTATTTAAATAATCGATAAATATATCGAATTAATCATAATTTAATCGATTAATTTTATTGTAACCATATTTGTATTTATATTTACAAATGTTTATATTTTTTTTCGGCATTCTTGGCTACATAAACAGTTTTAACGTGTTAAATGCCCTCTAACTTTAAAAGAAGAATTCTGGGTATTTAAGAAAAAATCAATGTAACGGTATTAAATATCTCGGTGTAAATTTTTAATATTTTTACTCAGAAACGAGATCATTCCGAGTAAAAATTTATGTAAAGATTCTAATCTTTGTACACTTCAAGGATTCAATTTAAGCGTGTAAATTGATTTTTGAAGGTTAAATAGAAACTTCATTCGTTCATTCATTGCTCTAACATGAACAAAACATTATAAATAAAGATCGTATCATTATAGGTTTTTTTTTAAAAGACAATGAAAAATAGCATGTCAATAATTAATCCGAATAAATTATAACTTTAATGTTATGATAGACAAGTCAAAGGAAAGTAACCCAAATAACTAAATGAATTTTTATAAAATCGAAATGTCATTTTGTTCTGATTTTAGAATTATCAATGACATCGATCCGAGTTGTCCTTCTTTCAAAAAAAATTTCAAAATTGCGTCAACGCCCAATCAACAGATTCTCTTCCTGCCACTAATCAAGGAACAGGGACGAATATATGTTTTAAAAATTAAAATAACAGTAAATGTAAGAAAATAATCGCATTTTCGGATTCGGTGCCAATCAAATCAACCGATGTATTTTTTTTCTTTTTTCTAAATTAGAGTGAGAACTTACTATTACTATAGTTTTACTCATATTTAGGTCAGTTCCTGAAAGCAATAGGCTACATGTAATACTCACTTGGTCAATAACATTAAGAAAAGAAATATAATTTAGAGGTTGTTGACTCGTTATACGGAATAAGTTATTGTTTCTAAATCAATTTTTAATATATTAAAACCGATAATAGATAATTCCGCTTTCAATTAGACTACTAAAGATGATGTATAAGTTACGTTTATATATATATATATCTCAAAATGGTTAAATTTAGATGTTCTTTTTTTAAAATTTATTTTTTTCTTAATGAAGGAAAGTCGAATATTAATAGACAATTAAATCTTTTAAATATATATTGCGCTAAAATTATTCACGGTTGAAAAAATCTGACATGTTGGATAATATTTTAAACGTTTAAAACAATATATTGCGGCTTTGCAATCGGTGATTTGAGTTCGTTTTCGGGTCATCGAGAAAGGGCGAGTTCAAGGACGTAACTTTATCTTCCAGACAATTTATAAGAGAAACACCCAAAAAATACAATGAATATGACATTACACCTTAGTTTTCAGGCGTTTCTTAAATTTTATAAATTTAATTTTATCAAATGCGATTTATTTAAAAAACTTCCCTCCCCTAAACGAGCGGGAGATTATAAGCAGTTTAAAAATAGAGAATGCGAACGAGCAAAATAATTAATAAATTTTCTTAAAAGCATAATTAAAGATGATATAAATCTTACTCTACTGAAGAATTTGGTTATTTGTAAACTATAAGATCATAACTTGCATTAAGTTTTCGGATAACAAGATAGAAATCCATGCAAGAATCGAAAGATTTCGCATCTTGCAGAATGGTACAACTTTAGGAAGAAGATATAGTTAAAGAGGCACAGTACTTTGTACGTAGAAAAGCAAAAATCTGTACTCACCTGCCAATCTCACTAATAATAAAACTGCAAAGAGAGTGTATATAAAATAATTGTCCATCTCCAGACATAGACTTCTGTCCTACTTAGAAGGGGAGACTTGAATGACGACTTGTGCAAAGACGCTTGAACTTTAACCGCTTAAACTATTAAAATAGGTCTTAGAATTGCGAGAACCAGTAATACTGCCTACTGGGGGAGGGAATCTGGTTGGATTCATTGGCCTTTGTGGAGGTTTGTTTCTTTACTTCTGATTAGTCGGGTGATGCTGGTTGTCTTTCTTCACTTTTTTTTTACTTCTTTTTCTTTCAGTTATGAATTTTGTATTATTTTATCCTCGTTTCGCACTGAATACAGTGGTTTCTCTTATTTATTGAAATTATTTTATGACCTTCGTTATTAACACGCATCGTTTGATTAGGTCCGAGAACATATTGAAGATATATGTGCCTGTCTCTATCAGGGAACTTGTTCTCGTTTCGTTAAGAAATTAAACCGTGAGAAAAGATTGTGCCACGGGAAGTGAACTTTACCTTTTTTTAAAAGATAATTAGATTTAATTAGTATATATTTTTTCTAACTCAATTTATAAAAGAAGTTTCGAGATGATTTCTCTAGGAAAAAAAAATCAAACTCGACAGTTGTTTGCTTTCTTTTGCTTCCAGATATATTTACATCTGTTAAGAGTCGAAAGAAACTCTCAACAAAATTGTTTCAAAAGTTCAGATTGTTATTGATCGAAAGCAGGTATTATTTATGATTTTGAAATTATATAAAACGTTTTGTATATATTTTAATAGACCGTATCGGTATCATATTTTGCAACATATAAAATTTTATGTAATATTTAATCTATACTATTGAAATAAAACGGAAAGAGACGATGTTATCGTGGTTTTTGACAATTTCATGCTTGATAAATCTTTTGTTCTAGAACAATTCCACTTTCTGTTTTAAAATTAGGTCTAGTTATGTAGAGGGCCACACTTGGCCCCAATATAAGTATAAAGCTTTTAACATGTTTTAATCCCGAAAAAAATTCCTGGCAGCTGCTACACACTCAACGTAGATTAAAATAAATCATAAACAGTAGTTTAAAGTTGAGAAAATTGAAAATATGTAAATTTTGTTAAGATTAATGACTATACAGTCTGTCAATGAGATATATAAATTATATTTTCTATAAGTTCTAATAAAATTCACACATTTTCTATTAAAACTATAGAAAGCTGTATTCAAAAATATGTTTGAATTTATGAAAACCCATTGATTTAGTACCAGAAAACGCATATAATCTATTTATATTAGACTGGGGCATCCCTTTCTAAACTAATTCAATCACATACAGTATTTAAAATATTTAGACAAATTTTTCGAAAAAAATTAATAAAACAAAAATAAATTAATTTCTTTAACATCAAATATATATCATAAAGTACAGTACTATATACGCATAACCAATGATTTAATCATTGTTTACATTTTATGAATTTATTCAAAAATAAACAAGCATAATATCGTATTAAATCTATTAAGAAATAAATAGAAAATATTGAATTTTTTAAAATAGGTCAAGGTCAAGGATAACATAACCACAGATGCAATGAAAATTTTACCTAACTTTACCTTGATATTAATTGTTGACGAATTTCGTAATATAATTTTATTAACTTTAAATAATAACTCTATAAATTGTAATTACAACATATTAGATCCTTACAAAAATACATATATTTACACAGAATTTTAAATTCAATATATGATCATACAATCTAAGTATTTTGTTATAAGTTTACGAAATTAATGAATCAAGAACAGATTATCATTTAAAGTTAATTTTAGTTTGGCAACAGTCTACAAATTGTTCTTTAATCTTATAAAATGTCATTAAATTGAAATTATTTTTATAGCCAGCAACCAAAAGAAGCCTCTTAAGAATGATCATTTCTTAGTCACGATCGTATGTATTTTTAAACATTTATCAAGTATATAAATTACCCTATTTTTTGGGATATTACAGAACTTGAATCATTTTATCAAAAATATATTATCAAGATCTATTTTTTTTAATCAGTCATTAAGCAGAATTAATTTTTTTTACATTCCTAAAAATATCACATCTCCATTAAGTTCAGTTTATCATTAACGTTGACCACATAAGCGAAAAAAAATATTTTTAAAGCAAAATAATCAATTTTAGATTTGATAAAAAAATGTGGTTTAGCTTTTCATCCGTAATTTTCTTCCAGTAATCATATTATTAATTATTTAAAGCTATATTTTTTTATTTAAATTTGTTTTCAAATAAATTAACATTACCGTATTTTAAATTTATTTATTCATTTTTTTACCATTGGTTTCAATAATTAAAATTATTTTTACGTAAAAAATATTTATAAGATATATATATATTATGGTATGTTTTTTGCATAAATTGATAGATTTTGTAATTTTTGTGATAAATCGATAGAAAGATATTTCACTTATCATTCGATCAAGTTAATGCAGCTGCAAACTCGCTAACAGCTTTTAAAACATCAAAAACTTAAGTGAATACAATAAAAAAGTATATTCTCCGTTTTAAAACTTCCATTCCCTCTGATGGAAGCTTGAAAAATCAACCAAAACCTTTTAAAGTCACTCACAAGTTTTATGTATTTTCTGCTTGATATAAAATAACGTTCACTTCAATAAGTTCACCCAGTAAAAAAAAGTTACTTAAGTTAGTCACTCCAACGACTCCATAGAGAGTTCATTGTTTTATCTTTTGTTCGCACGATTGCATCCCCCCATCCATCAAAAACACTCTCGTTGTGCTGCCACCTTTCGTTCGAAATTCGAATTATTTTAAAAATCGCACAACATTAAAAAATAAAATATCGTCGTGTTATCTACCGAAAAGATTTTAAAATATTGCATTCCACATAAAAAAATCATTTTTTAACTTTATAAAACTTTTAAATATAAAAAATTGATTAATTAATATAGTATAGGTTTATAGTGCTGTTGTTAATTCTCAAAATTTGCAAAAATTTTGATACTTTTTATGAAAATAATTTTATTTCCATTTATAATAAAAACTTAATTTTGTTTATACATTAAACGTTAATCAATCATTTTTGAGAGTACTATATATTATATATTATTTATGTAAAACTGTATACTTATGTTTAAAATAATTAATTCAGTAATTATTGTAAGAATTCCGAATAAGTTCAGAAATAATAACTACGTAACAATCAGTATATCGATAATAGTCCCAGTCGTCGGAGTTCATCTTAATCCATTGCTCAACTGTGATTCCATCGATAAAAAGCAGTTTTGACAGGGCTTAGGATGGCAGGAGGTAAATCGATCGTAAAGAATTTTCGATAACATAATTATGTTATAAGAATTTTTTTTTTTTGGTGTTTAAATAACTTAAAAAATAAAAATAGCGTTGACCATTAAAATTGTTTATAAACGAGTTTCAGTCAAACTCGTTTCGCTCGATCAATCTATCTTTCCTAATAGTAATTCAGAAACAAAAATTTTCATTCTAAATTTATTCATGTTTTAAATATATTTTAGCATTGTGGTATCATTAAAATTACTATTATATGAGTATATTAAAATAGAAATTATGCATATTAATTCCTAAGTTTGTATCTTTTTGATCCGTGAAATCATTAGGATCGTGCATACAAAATTAATATAACTTACGCCAAACGAAAAAAATATATATTAGAATATAAAAATCAAAAACAAGGTTGAAAAAATTATAAAAAGTTTTAACTTTTATTCGTTTAAATATTTGAAGCCATGCGTAACACTAATGCATCAGAACTTTTACGCGTAACGCGAAATAATGAAATAAAATGAATTAATTAATTAAATATTAAATAATAACTAAAAAATTCAAAGTTCATTAAACATGTCTCAGGATTATCGAACTCGTATTAAATTTTCATGTTGGCAGTCAATATTATAAAAAAATATGTATAGAATACATCTATCAATGTTTTTATATTATTCTAATATTTCGTAGCTGAAATCTTTATAAATTCATAATATTTATTTAATTTCAAATAACAAAAATATTAATTATTTTAAACTTGAATAAATAAATTTATTATTTTTATGTTAATTTAATTGTTATGGTTAGTATTGTTAGTATTATATTAGCTCGATTTTATTTATTTAATTATTAATTAGATATTTCTAGAATTATAATATGCAATATTATAATCCTAATAGTATTAATGCAATTATAACTGGATTAATATTTTAATACATTATTAATATCTATTGATGAATCATAACATTTTCATTCGCAACGTAAAACAAAGCAAATTTCTTTAGTTTATGTAATAAATAAATGGAGAGATTTTTAAATAAAAATCGGAATACTTATTATGGCATTTTTAAGATTTTGTTTGATTAGAAATGCCATTAAAATTATTATAAATTAAAACCAATAAGCGCAAATAAAACTATAATTATTAATAAAATAAAGAAACACACTTACTGATTCAAACAAAACTAAATACTGTAATTAGAAATAAAACAAAAAATTATTGTATAAAATTAAAACTGATTTTTAAGCATGCAAGTAGTTATTAACGTTATATATTTCCATTTGTTAGGATTTATACTTTGCTACTAGTTGGATACATTCCATGAGGAATTTTTTTACATGTTTCTCCGGCAAGATAACAAGCATTAAGAATAACTTTATTATTGTTAACTGATTTTATTTTACTGTTAATTTTTATCACAGGAAAAAGAAAGTTATACTTTAATTTAAAAATTACAAATCAAATCAATTTGGGCTCCATAATACAGTAGTTATGCGTTTTTGAACTCCGAATATACCATTTTTATAATTCTTTTTGTAAAATAAAATATTAAATTAGAAGCTATGGTTTAGAGAAATAAAATAAGGTAGCATAAAACAATTTAGTTTGTATAAAAAAAAATTTTAAAGAATATTAGTGAATTAAAGATCACTGTGTCGTGAACAATGAATAAAAATAGTGTACTATTTTAATTATTTTATACTCATCTTAATAAATTAATTGAGATATTTATTTTCATTGATCAGAACATAATACTTAATGAATCTCACGAAAACATTTAATGGAAAAGTCTAAAATCCAAAGAAACAAAATTCATCAGAGAAATTTTAAAATGTTTATTGTAAATGACTGTATATATTTTAGTGCTTTAATATTTATTAAATTTAAAGAAATTATATTAAAATGCATTATGGAATGACTATCAATTAGATTATTTGCTTTTATTTAATGACAATCGTACATGGAGTTCAAGTAGATTTAACAATATTTTGTACAATAATAAAAGCACAAATACGCTTTCTATATACTCATCTATATAATTTGCAATTAGATTATTTGCTTTTATTTAATGACAATCGTACATGGACTTCAAGTAGATTTAACAATATTTTGTACAATAATAAAAGCAAAAATACGCTTTCTATATACTCATCTATATAATTTCTAGTTTATCTCACTGATTTAATATTAATTTGGTATTATATCGGTAGTATATATATTGATTTTACATTCCACTATTGCTGCTAACAATTATAATAATATTATACGATTTTCATTAAATTAATAATCATATTAATATAATTGTAGTATTAAAGCATGCATTATATTTTTAGTTATTGAACATTTTTGAGAATAATGAAAACGGCATTGATTTTTGTATTAATTATTGCTGATAATTATATATTTTCAAATTATTCATTTTGTCTATTAAGAAGAAGAATATGAATATTAAAAATTATATTCAATTTAAATATATAGGTCAAGCGGTTATATGACTTTTATCAGTTAATCAATAAATAGATGATGATAATATATATATTGATTTTACATTCCATTATTGCTGCTAACAATTATAATAATATTATACGATTTTCATTAAATTAATAATCATATTAATATAATTGTAGTATTAAAGCATGCATTATATTTTTAGTTATTGAACATTTTTGAGAATAATGAAAACGGCATTGATTTTTGTATTAATTATTGCTGATAATTATATATTTTCAAATTATTCATTTTGTCTATTAAGAAGAAGAATATATAGGTCAAGCGGTTATATGACTTTTATCAGTTAATCAATAAATAGATGATGATATAGTTTCTAAAGGAAAGTGAGATCATCACATTGCTTTTCTCCACAAATAATTTTGTACCATTTAGTAGATGTTTATGATATTTTGAAATCCTGCTATTAAAATTATGACTTCGATAGTGATCTTTTAATACTACATCTATAGCCATTTAAAAATGGCAATAACATTCAAACTTTTGGAATAATCTCTTAATATTATATATTTTGAACTATTTAATGGACTTTTACGAAATATGCAGAATGACCAAGCGAGAGAAGCTGATTGATGCAATAGTGTATATATTAATACTATAGCATCAAAAAATAGTGAACATTCAAATTTTTAAAGTTTTTTTCTCTAATAAATTTTGAAGCATTTAATTGATTTTTATGAAATTTAACAAACATTTTAGCTATTAATCAATATTGAAATAAGAATAATTAATCCTAAAGTATCATCCATTTAAAAATTATATTCAATAAATTTCCTCATAATGGAGGTGATATGGACTTCATATTGATGAAATTTTAACAGTTCATCTTTAATCATTCCAAAATAATGAGCATGCTTGGAAAAATAAGTTATTGGTTCTTTCAGAATTTCATGTAACGCACTGTATATAGAAACAATCGTATAAGTTTTGGTAAACATAGCTTGGATCCTATTAGTTATAATGTGATATTATTTTCGGTTATCATTATGTGGCCAGTGCATCGCTATTGACCTTATGATATCGTGATCGATTATGGTCGATATATCTATATTTATAAATAAGCAGATCGATTTTCTTACATTTATATTTATAAATATAGATAGATTGATACAAGTTTTATAGAATGCCAAATAATTTACGTTGCACGTATCCATAGAATTATTTTCTGATTTCCTATGTTGAGACTTGCATTTGTGGACTTGCATTTGTTTACGTAATTGAAAGTAGAATAAATAATTTTAATCGATAGAAATAAAACATTTTTATTACTAATTCTTCTTTATAATTTATCGTACATCTTTATAAAACTATTTTTATTCTTTCAATATATATACTCAAATATTTAAATTATTTAAAAAGCAATAATAATTATACTAATGAGCATATTTGAATATTGTTCCTTTAAAATTTTGTTGTATAATCTAGGCTGTAAAAGAATAATTCTATAAGCATTAATACAGATTTTGTTATAAAATTTAAAAATGTAATATTAATTTATGCATTTGAAATAATTCAAAATTGTTATTTAAAGTCTATCTGAAGAATATTTTGTTTTGTTATTTTGTTGCAAAGTTAGAGTTTGTTTGTTCAAATTCATATTTTTTTCTTTTATTAAATTCAATTATTTATATTATTTTTATGTTGGACTGATTTTCAGTCCAACATAAAAATAATATAAATAATTGAATTTAATAAAAGTTATGATTATAACAAGCAGTTAAAATACTAAAAAATGAAGCTATATCTTCACGCTGTGAAGAAAACATTTCAAAAATTGATATATTTTTCGATAACTGAATTTTCCTTTTTGAAGTTTATTTGCCAAATATATTTATTTATAATGAATAAATTATTTTTGTTGGTATCATTGTTTATTTATTAACAAATGTAGATATAAGAGATATTTTTTGATTTTTTCTGTTTTTGCAATGAATTTTGCAAAAGATTAGAAATTCATTGAGAAACAAGCAATAAATAAGTTATTTTACTTATTCTATGCTAACTATTATTTAATTATAATAATATATAGACATATAAATTGATGGTAGCAGATTCCTCAGTCTTATAAAAACTTGCACGTTTACTATTTTTCGTAATTCTTTAATTCCGAAGAATCGTGTTTTTCTATAGGGATATATGATTTAACAGCTATGATGATATTTCATAGAAACATGAACCTGCCGAGTTCTTTTTTTAGAATTTTAAGTGAGTTTAAACATTTAAACACACTAAACATTCGAATAAAGAAACGACGAGCATTGTTTATAACATTATTATGAAAGATACACACATTTCACATTTAATATGAATTTCCAGTGATTTTGGTTCAAAATTCCTAGTGATAGTTTGCTAGATATCCTTTGCCTGCATTCCAGTTTCAAATCTTTATCTTCTGGATATATAAGAACAGCAAAATCACTCTGGTTCATATATATATAATTTACTGAATATTTAGCCTAAGTAGTGACAGATTAAGCGAAATGTTATTACAGCATGTTTAATATGAAAATATTAATCATAAGTAAAAGCTATAAGTATTAAAAACAAAATTAATTTAATTAATCTGCTAAAATTGATTAATTTTCATGTGCATACCAAATATATCGCATTTTTCGAAAGTAATTTGAGAATTATCATTTTACTAATAAAACATATTCAAGATGGAGCTACAAAATTTAATGATGAATGAAACATGAAATATATAAGTGATAGCTATACTTAGTACGTATATAGAAACATTAAGAAACAACAGTTTTACTTTTGCATTCAATAATGTTTAAAAGAAAGCATGGAAGTGAAATTTGTCTGCTGTTGTATAATTATAATATAACTTTTGATCAGGATGAAAAATATTCTATGCATAATTGTAGCTTTTCAGATTAATTCTTGTTATATTAAACCGGATTATATGAAGTTTTTATATAAGTTAGCATTTTATCTAATTTTTTCATCAGAAAAATTAATACAAACGATAAAAACGAAGGATATCAAGAATTCAATGTTTTTTTTTTTTTATTTCTATGTTTGCATTTCAGATTGTAATTTGGAAGATCAAGAGTAAATAAACATTATTTTTTATTTAACAGTTTTACAAAATGTTGGAAAATTGGCAAAAAGTTTAGAAACATTCATCGATTCGGAACAGAATTCTTCTCCTGAAATAAATCAAAATCAGTATTCAGAAAATTGTCAACAATCAGACCATCTTGAAAATGATCAAAATCAGGCTTATTCTTTCGAAAGAGATCAAAATCAATCTTCTAATAATTTTCATTTTACCTTTAGTGTATAATTTTTACTAAATTAATTTTTCATTTAAAACTATTATATACTAACACGCACATTTTAATAATTTTAGACAAGCATAAAAGAAAACAGCATAATTCCTTCAGAAAATTTTGCTTGCGATTCTAATTCAGATGGAATTGGTGAATATTATATTAGAAACGAAGATATTTCGCCAATCGTTTTAAAGGCACTTGACGATATTCTGAACAAGTATAAAAATAAAATCTTCTTGGGAGATATCAACTCTTGGCAATGTAAGTATCGATACTTTTAATCAAAATATTAAAAATTAATAAAGAAATTTCTAAATTAATTCTTAAATAATGTGGTTACAAAGATGTATTTTTAGTTCGGAATAATCTTTATTTATTAATTATTATGATTATTAACATGGTTATTAATGTAATATAAGTGAAATTTTTCAATCTTATGAAAAGTTTGAGTTTGAAATATAAAAAATGATTACAAACTTAAAAAAAAAATATAGTACAGAATCCATAATCACGTGTTAAGAATATTTATACAATAGAAACTACAGTAATTTATTTTCCAAAAACACAATTAATAAAATTTTAACTCTTTTTACAGCTGGTTTGATTCCAAAACTCCATGGAGACTGCTTGCAAGCATATTCAGATGAGTGCAATCGATGTATTAAGGAAGCTGCTCAAATTATAGCTGAAGAAACAGAAAAAGAGAAGCAAAAAGCCATGCAGGATGCTCTAGAAAATATGAAGATTGAATATGATCAACAAATAAAACTGATGCAAATTCAGTTTCAAAAGCAGCTTGAGGTAAAATATCCTATAATAGGTAAAATATCCTAAAGCAGCTTGAGGTAATATCCTTAGTAATAAGCCATGTCTATCTATAATATATTTCAGATATAAAAATAATTAATTTAATAAAATACTTTGAATTTGATTAAATTACTTTATCTGATTAAAAATTTTCATTTAAATTCGCCTTCTGTGATTGGTTATTAAGTTATTTTATAGTTATATCTATTATTTCATAGTTTGATTGGTTGTTATAATGCCATTTAATCATCCAAACTGATTCGTAATCAATTTTAATTGTTAAAGTAAATGCTAAAATAAAGAAATATTTTAAATATATGTTCTGTATATATAGTAAACATATTTAAATACAATTTATTCAATATGAATATTTAACAACACCAATAAATGGATATTTTAATTTAAACTTATCATTTACAACAGGTATAGTGATAAAATGCCGAAATGCGTCTTTTCCAAAGCAAATCTTATTTTAGAAGAATAAAATTTAAATATAAACTTTAATTTCTTCTTTTATTTTGCTTTACTATGCGATTAAATATCAACTCTAAAACTAATAATCAATTATTGTAGGACGAAATCGCTGCAACTGAAGACAGAGTTCAACAAGAAGTTGAATACGAATTGGAAAAGGAAAAAAGATTATGCGAAGAAAAAATTAAAGAAAGATTGAAAGAAGCTGCTGAACAGTTCAAAATCCATTTGAAAGATGCCACCAAAGAAGCTCAAGAACAAGAAATTAAAATGGGTCGTAATAAATGCAAACAAATGAAGAGGTATGTTATACATTAGTAATTATATTAATAAGCACAATTATTTATTATTTAGTGATTTTATTTTATTATTTATCTTAATTTCTGAAGAAAAAACAAGATTATTGCGCCTGATGTATCCATGCATTTAATATTTGTTGTTTTCATGCGAAAATAATGATAAATATGCCAATTAAATGAGATAAAATACAAATCACTCAAATTAATTTTATAAATCGTTTAGATATTGTTTTTCTAAAGATATATATTTTATTTAAAAAATAATAATATTTCTGCCAAATTGGAAATAAAAGTTTATAATGATGTTTGATACGCCATTGCAAATATGCGAGAGGTCAAAAACATAATAAATCGATATTCTACTTGAAGAAAATGTGATTAATACAAACTAAAAAAAAAATTAATGAAATTTTGTGGTCTGACAATTTAACTTTCAATTAAACAGAAGAAAAACCAAACTGCTTTCATTTTGTTCACTGACTGGAGAAGCAGAAAATATACATGATCGTTGGAGAGTGAACATCAGATCAGTTCTCAGTCACCTATATGACATACCGTTACGGTTCATTTGCATACGCTTATTCTTCCGCATATTCCAGATGCTATTCATTCATTGTCCATTCAGAACAAATATTTTAATATACAATCATAAATATGACATAATACTGTATACTGTGTTATGTTATATTTTCATTTACTCTATTTTAATTAATTTATTAGTCTTTTCTGTAATTTTATTATGTATACATACTAAAACTATTTCAACATTATACTAAATTTATAATAGCTGATTTACATTATTATAAATTTATGATAAAGAAAGATTTAATAATCATTATTTACTAAACATGAAATTAAATAATTCATGTTTAGTTAATAAGAATTTGATCTCTTATATTAGGAAATTGCCTTTTATTTTGGAATAATTAATAACGGAATCAAAATTACCTTTAATGTCCTAATTTACAGGTTAACTGCCATAAAAACATAATAAATAGTTCCGTAATTATTACAGGGAAACCTCAGAAAATTAAACGTTTACCATTTTTAAAATTAATTTACAGAGTGAATTAAACGTATTTAAAATTTTCTATTCACATTCTGATTAAGTTTATATGCAAAATTTTATTAAATTTCCATCAAATAGTTTAAAATTTATCAGAAAAAAAACCTTTCAAGTTTGAATGCCCTCCATTCTTATATGGTTTGAAGATAAAGGGTTAAATTATGCAGTATCGGGGTATGATGATGATGATGATGATGATGATGTCGAATCTGTAAGCTTGGGTATAATAATAAAATCGAGGCTTTAACGGTATGACATTATTACCAAGTTTCGTCAAAATCTGTTCATTAGTTGAATAATTGTTAGTGCTCATTAGTTATTAAAAGTTATACCAAAAAAAAAAATGGCATGGCGATCTTATAAGTAGCACTTTTCTTCGAAAAATTGGCTAAAAAATTAATGCATATGATAAGTTAATAGATATCTCATATTTATCGTAACTCCATTAATGTTTTGATTTAACTTTTATAGAAGATTCACTGTTAAAAGGAAAATTTTATATGATTAGATGCACTTAAAGAATTGATTAAAATTTAACAAATTTTTTTATTGTTTTTGTTTACTAAGTTAAAAAGCAAAACTTCTTAATAAATTGTCATATTCAAATTATTAAATAAAATATAAAAATTTCATCCAGTAGTTTGATAAATCAAAGAACCAGAATCAGAAAGAAAATTATTTTGAGAAAATAATTAAACAGTTAATCAAAGTTATACTATTTTCAAAAGGCAAAATATGCTTTTTAATTGAATTTCAGAACTCCATAAATAACTGAAATAGTTTTAATAATTTTGCTTGAGCGTATAGCCTAATATTATAAAAATCGCTATATATATATCACTTTTTGTATGCTTATTCTACATCTCAAGCCCTCTCTTACAGTATTATGAACAGAAATAATTTGCTATCATTTAAAATGTATTTTGTCACAGATCGAAAATAAATTCTTAATAATTATTTCAGAATTATTTCAGAGTAATGATGCCCATTGAGCAGAAAAAATGCGATTTATTCTGTTCTAATGATAACATTACTTAACAAAAATTTTCTTCATGTTGAATTCGGCATCAAATTAAATTAATTTCATTTAATTTAATTACGAAATTTCGAGCATTTCGTCAAGTTGATATGATTAATAAATTTTTCAAATTTTTAAATGTTAATTTATTATTTTTATGTGAAGTGGTTTCGATGAGAAATTCCGAGAAGTAAAACGAATGGCAGAAGAGGATAAGCAGAAATGTTTGGCAGAAATGGAAGAAAAATTAATGAAAGAAAGAGAAAACGCTATTCAAACATTAAAAAAAGAGGAGGAAAAGAGTTTAAATATTCAGTTAAAAAGACAAAGAGAAGATTTCGAAAATTTAATTAATAATTTCGAAAACAAACGTAAAGAGTTGGAAAATCAAATTAACCAATTATCTCAGCAGTTAAACGAAGCCAACGTTCAGAAATCCGATGCGAATTTGCAGTTATCCAATTTGAAAGCGCAGTTGCAACAATTTATCTTATTAGCAAACAAATCAGAAACAGAAAATCCTAAAACCAATCGTCCTCAAAATTAAATATAGATGTGTATATCATTTAATAATTTCATTTTTTCGTTAAGTTTAAATCTATATTTGTGCATCAAAATGAATAAATAAATTTGAAGTTAATTTATATAATTTTTGTCTGCATTTGTGTTTTCTCTAAATTACTAAAAATTGAAAGTCTCAATCATTTCTTTCTTTATTTTTTATTTGCTATTTGTCATATTATATTTATTTTTATATTTTATATCATCATATTACATTATATTTATTTGCTATTTGTCAATGCAGTTGAATAACGTAATACTTTGTTCAAAATATTATCAGTATTTTATTTATTTGCATATATTATATTTATTTGCTATTTGTCAATGCAATTGAATAACGTAATACTTTGTTCAAAATATTATCAGTATTTTATTTATTTGCATATATTTAATGCAATTTTTTTGTATAAATTTTAAATTATTTTTATCTTTCCCCATTATTAAATAATATTTAAATTATATGCGCATTAAAGTAGAATACATTCTATTGAATTACTATACAGGTAGGCCTCGATTAGTGCGAATAATGGGTTCCACGAATTTCTCGCACTATTTGAAACGATGAAACCGGACGAAGAGTGGACTACTCCTCGTCCGGTTTTACTAACCGAAAATTAAAATATATAATATTAATTTTTAATTGACATCATAAAAGGAGATGGAGCTTTGTTAGTAAGACTGGTCATCGTAAAAGGAGGCGGAGCTTTGTTAGTAAGACTGGTCTATGCTTACAACTTGCTTTAATCGAATATTTGCTCGGACTAAGTGAAAAACGGTATCATTTTAAATTAATCGAATATTTGCTCGCACTAACTGAAAAATGGTATCAATTTTAAAAGAGGCGAAGCTTTGTTAGTAAGACTGGTCTATGCTTACAACTCGCATTTGACATCATTAAAGGGGACGGACCTTTGTTAGTAAGACTGGTCTATGCTTACAACTCACATTAATGAAAATTTGCTCGCACTAACTGAAAAACGGTATCATTTTTATAAGTCGCCGAGCTTTGTTAGTAAGACTGGTCTATGCTTACAACTCGCATTAATCGACAGCTTTGTTAGTAAGACTGGTCTATGCTTACAACTCGCATTAATCGAATAAATGGACCTTTGTTAGTAAAACTGGTCTATGCTTACAACTCGCATTAATCGAATATTTGCTCGCACTAAGTGAAAAACGGTATCATTTTTATAAGTCGCACTAATCGAATATCGTAACTGAAAAACGGTATCAATTTTATAAGTTGAGATCGGAAGAGCGTCGTGTAGGGTCTATGCTTACAACTCGCATTAATCGAATATTTGCTCGCACTAACTAGTCTATGCTTACAACTCACATTAATCGAATATTTGCTCGCACTAACTGAATCTATGCTTACAACTCGCATTAATCGAATATTTGCTCGCACTAACTGAAAAAAAAGGTATCATTTTTATAAGTTTACACTTAGTGTTTCTGATTTCCCGGCCTTTGAATCATTTTTATAAGTAGCACTAATCGAGGCCTACCTGTATTTTTGCGAAAGTCGCACTAATCGAAATCGCATTATTGGAACTCGCACTAATCGAGGCCTTGCACTAATTGAATATTGCATTATTCGAACTCGCACTAATTGAGGCCTACCGCATTAATCAAATATTTGCTCGCACTAACTGAAAAATGGTATCAATTTTATAAGTCGCGAATATTTGCTCACACTAACTGAAAAACAGGTAATTTTTATAAGTCGCACTAATCGAATATCGCATTATTCGAACTCGCTAATCGAGGCCTATCTGTATAATAATAATTGCATTTCCAAATCTTCCAATTAAGTAAGAGCTGTATTGTACATATATGATATTTATACGATCTAAATATAAATGTACTATATTTTGGCAATATTTAATAATAACAAGCAATACAAATAACTTAAATATTTAATGTATCAAATTTTTACTAATTATTTTTATTTTTAACTGAAAAAATAAATACAGAAATAATAATAATACTGCATCGAATCTTTCATGCAAAGAGGAAAATATACTGAATATTATCTTCAAACGTACCGTATAAAATGGGAAGGATATTTTTTAATCTCATTATTTTTATATGCGAATATATACGCAGTAATAGATTTGCTTTCACGAATTGCTTCGAATTGCTAAAATGTTGAATACAAAAATAAAATATAAGGTGTGAATGGGAATAATATTTTGAAATATTTCGAAAAATATCCACCAGATAGCAGTAGGTGTTCGAATGAATGCAGAATGAATGTAAGTACAATAAGACCCCGTTTAACGCGTGGGATACGTTCCAAAGAAACCAAGCGCTAAACGAAACAGCGTTAAACGAGGTTATCTTAACATGTAAAAAATGAGAATAGGTGAAACACGACAGTGAATAAAAAATATACGTATCTTTTTTTATTTTATAACATGTATTATTACTATTGTATTACATTAATTATAGATTTTTTTATTGCTAATATCGATTTGTATTCATAAATCATTCATGAAAATCAAAAAATTATTCAAGTAAATCAAATTTATTAGTAATGAGGAAGGTTCTTCCTCATTTGATACTTTTTGTGTTTTCGTTAAGAATCATCTAACGAAAAATCGTTTGTTTTTTCCATTTTTGTTCAGCAATCAACTGTCGATAATAAGACATCGCATCCATGACACTTCACCTTTGAACTTCTATCAAAATTTGGATCATTTTGTATAAATTGATCCATAATTTCCATAATAGTGGATAAACTTTAACTATAAAATAATCATAAATATGAACTATGACCGCAGCAGACTTTCGTATGTACTGCACTGAACTGATATCAAACGTATGGCGAGACGGCATAGGAGTATCAAAGGAAAAAAATTAGTGAGATTTTAGATTTATGTGAGTATAACGATTTGAAAAACAGCGCCAAAGTGAATCAATAAAATATATAGAATTCGAAAAATCAGCGTTAAACGGAGTATTACTGTACTAAGTTAAGAGACAGTCTCTATAATAATGTTTATTTTATTCTTTATTGTCTATTATATTAATTTAAACTATTGTATTTAAGAAATGAAGAAGTGGTGTAGATAATGCAACAATCTGAAATAATTCAGGGTGGAAAGTAAAATTTAAACATTCTCTTCTTATACAATAAATTTATATAGAGACAGTTATGTTGATTTTATGACTAGAAATATGATGTGAGATAAATGAATATAATATTGATTATGATGAGTTTATCTATAATGGGATTCAATGATAAATTGTTATTAAAGAAATAAATAAACAATCCGGTTTTTTGTATACAATTAGATATTATTCTTGAAATACAGCTTTGCAAAGTTCATATTAAATAACCCACATATGGATCGTTGTTCAGTTCTATAAGTAAAAAGAAAACTTTTAACATAATCTTATTGATCCTTTCCATTCAGAAATGGAATAAAAATAAATAAATTAGGTTTGTCAGTTTGTCACTCAGAATTATATCTTATTTAAATGAAATTCATATATTGTATGTTATTTGAAACTAATTAGAGAATCATGGCTATTGGAAATAATCAATATGAGGTATTAATGGCGTAATAAGAGAAAAAGTTTCTTATATATTTTATGAAAAAATCTCGTGTAAATATTATCCGATTTGAATGAAATTTGCCGTATATGAATGGAATCAAAATTTCTTAAAAGCCATCGCTATGGCAGTTTATCTATTTGGATATTTGCCTTTCAACATGATAATCTGTGTAAATATTAACCGATTTAAATGAAATTCACATATACTATATTACTGGGATATATTAGAAAATCAAATATGTTTAAAATGATCTATTCGGAATCAGTATTATTTATGTAATAAAGATGGTTATAGCTGACCCAAATATTATCTGGTATGAATATGATGTGTTTACATGTTATTGTAGCAAAGTGGAGAGGGTCAGTCGTTTTAAATTTTCAAAAAAGATCTAATAGCAAGGTACAGATAATCCATTCATCAATCTTTATTAGATTATTTTAAATATAAAATTAGCGCATTCTTCCTAATTACATGTATATAATATATGTTGATTTTGCAATTTACAGATCATATAATGATTCTTTACGTAAAATGCTTAATTTAGGATATTCGTTAAATCTGTAGATGACACAATAACAGAAAATGATAATAAGTTAAAAAAATCGTATATACAATATACAATTTTTAAAAAATAAATTAGAAATTAATATTTAAAAAGGTGTTCAATTAAAATAGAATGAACAAGATAATAAAACAACAAGGTTTGAAAAATAATTAAATAAAAATAAATATAAAGCAATTACACTCGGGAAATAATAGAATTATAACATTGACTGAGGTAGAATTTAGTTTTCTAAGGAAAATATAATAAAAAAAATTAATAGGCAATAGCATGAAACCGTAGAAATGATATAAGAATTTTAAAAGCCTTTTTGTCTTTATACCTTCTCAAAAGAATGTATAAATACAAAACGAGAAAGAAAATAAAAACATAAAATCTAGTTGATAAAAAATAGAATTATTAAAGAAGAAATGAAAGTATCAATAATTCAATATTGGTCAATAACTATAAAATAAAAAAATTAAGAAGCATCAAATAACAATCAGAAAAAATTAGAATTACAGATTAAAAGAGGGAAGATTAAAGTTATAAAATAATATAATAAGCGAGAATTATTCAATTTCAGTAATAATAGCATATAAAATGTACAATAAATAATTACCCAAATTACTGTTTGAAAAATTTATCATTAGCTTGTATCTATATTTCACATAAATATGTGAAGCATGGATTGATCATCGTTATAAATGTTATAAGGACGAAATGCATTAATCTCTTTTTTATTTTTTTAACCTGCAATATCAGAAATAAACATATTTGAAGTTAAAAGCCCTTAAAAGGAAAATGTTTGAAATTCAACGAATATGAAGCATGGATATCAAAGAACATTATGATTAATGAATATATGTGACAAAGTAGATAGCTAAAGTATCTTAAAAGTTTCTCTAGTTTACTGTATAAATTTTTATTTTAATAAAAAAAAAATGTTGGCAAAAATAATGAATCCGAGGAATATGTCTGACCTTTTATTTCACTCTAAAATTCACATTAAATTGAATATTTTCGTTTCATATTTCAAGCACTTATATTGACAAGGTGTTTTTTGCATGTTTGGCATAGCAAAAACAATCGCTTCGTAATTTATAATTAAAAAAACAACAGTTTACATTTAGCGATCTCACCCTGAATAATCTGGGTAAGATGCTAATATGTTTTACATGAAATGCATTATATAAAATATAATCGTAATACTTGGCGGCATTCTTAAATCTTATACTTAAGCATGAGTTTATTCTATTATGCTTATGAAATTATAAAAGTCTAAGATCTTATTAAGATTCTTGCAATATTTAATATAGCACAAATTAAACTTTACTTATTCAATAAATTTTTCATTTATTGCAGGGGAATACCAAATGTTTCTTAAATCAAATACAGTATAGTGTTAACTATGTATAAAATGAAAGAAAATGATATTAACAATTATAGGCTTAGACTGATAACATCTATGTACGCTAAAATAATTGGCAAAACTTCTACACTAGATTGATTAAGTTTATGTAAAAATAGAAATTTATTAATTAGAATCGATATGAGCTTACACTGGAATATTTCACTGTGTTCAATATAACTCATTACTAAGTTTCCTGTATGGAATTCAATATTCCAGTGAAACTTTGAAGCAGTACATGCTTTCTGTTTTCACATCTTCCATAACATGTTTTATTTTCCCTTGCATCAAAGATCTCGATTCGAATGGCATTTATTCTATGAAAATAGCATAAATAAAAAATTTAAACCTGACATCTAACCGCGAAGAAAAATTGTCATCTTTCCTCCAAATCAGGATAAGATGCAAACTTTTATTCAAGCGACTTAACATGGTTAAATTAAAATGACAGCATAGAAAACGTATTCTTTATACTGTCCACTACACATTATATAAATTTTCTCTATGTCGATGCATGGCCATCGATAATATTTACTTTGAAAGATGAATGTGATAATTTTGAGAGGAAAATTCTAACACTACTCTGAAGTTTTTCGATTGATAAAGATGGTAAAAATGATCTTATGAGAATATCCATGTTTTAATTTTATCAGGTTTATAAAGAAAGAAATGTTGAACAAGTTTGGGCGAAATACTAACGAATTAGAAAAAAAATAAGCTACTTATACCGATTATCATCATCTCCGATCTATTCTGTCTCTTTTGGAAAAGTAAATTCCAAAAATCTTAAACAATTCATTTCGTTTTTACTCATTTGAATTATTTTATTTTTGTTTTAAATAAGGGACACAAACATCAATTTGTTCAAAACTAATATATTAAAAATTTGAATAAGGTTACATTAAATAAATATATAGTATTACATCTAATCTGGATATATTATATATTCTATTAAAAATAACTTTCCTTCTTAATATTCGTAACGTAAGTTCAGAAATCTTTAGTTATTTCGAGTGACTGTTAGTCTGGATCATGTAAAAATAATATTTCAAATGCTGCTACCTGCATTTTGCATCTCAATCCCTTCCGAAATCTGAATTGCGGATCCATTATCGCTTGTAGGTCTGCTATAAGATAAAACAATTCCCACAATCTCACCCACCTTCATCAATTCTCTTCGAATATTAGTATTAAGCCAACCGTACAGGATAGGATTAGTTGTGGCAGAAGTCATAGCTATTAAGTGACTCAGAGCAAATATTAAATAAAGGGTTTGTGGCGAGAGGATCTTAGGATGGAAATCTGCCAATAAATTAACGATATTCCATGGTAGCCAGCTAACTGTAAAAACGATAGACAAATTAAGTAATATCATTGTGGCTCTTTCGTTTCTCTTTAATTCTTTCCGGAGTCTTTCCATGTATCCAGGAGCCATGGCTTGTTGAGGATGAGCTATTTTTATATTTAAATAAGTTCTCACTTTACAGTGAGTTGCTATTAATACGATGGCAGGGATAATGAACTGCACTATAAGGACAACAACTGTGTAGATTGCTTTAGTGTGACTGGAAGGCCAATGTTCTATACACTTTTCGGAGAGGATAAGTCCCCTGACGCTAATAGGAACCACATTTTGAAAGAGGCAGACTGGTATCGACAAAATTAGCGATATTACCCATATGGATGTTATATAAAGACAAAATTTTTTACACATAATAGTTCTATGAATATGACTCTTCACAATGGCATTGTATCTTTCGATGGCGATGGTCACGATGGTGCCTGCCATAATAAAGATAGTCGAACCTTGAAAAAATGGCACTAATTTACACAAAACAGATCCAAGAGCCCAATTTTTTCTAATAAGCTGTAACAGAGTGAAAGGCATGCAAAAGATGCACAAGGCTATGTCTGTCATGCTTAGATTCACCACAAGAAGATTTCGATTGGTACGGACTCTAGAATTTTTTAAAATGACTATGGATATGAGCAAATTGCTGCACACTCCCGATGTCATAAGAATACAATAACTTATCACAATAGTTGTTTCGATCGGAGAAGTAAAAATATGATTTCTGAGAGAATATTCTTCGAGAACAGCCGAAACTTCATCCATGCTAAAATTAAACAGGTCTGTAATGTTCAGGTTCATACTGTTCATCTTGAAATCTTTCTGAAATCAAAAAATAAATTTTTTATGAAGATGTAATTTATATTTTAAATTTTATTGATTTATTTTTATATTTTATAATAAGAAATTTTAATTTAAACTTTTCGTTACGATTTTTTAATTAATTCGAATTTTCATTATACAAATTGTTTAATTTTAAGAATAAAAAGAATCAATAATAATTTTCCCTTTCTTATCTTAAATCAATGAATATGATAAATATATAGATAAATATGCTATACTATATAATATCTAAGGCTTTAAATATTATCAGTATTAAAATATTTAATCATCATTTTAAATAAATTTTTTTCTTATAATTTTATCTCAGTTATGTTCATAATATTCTTTAAGCAATCTTGGTATTTCTCTTCTTCTTAATCTCAAGTAATGCTTACTAGTACAGTATCTAATCTTATTTAACAGAATCTTTCCATCTTTCTTCCATTCTTATTTTTTAAATCGATGTTTGTCTCATCCATTTGCATCATGTAACTAAACCAATGCAACAAAAAATGCAACATGGAAGAATTTTTTTCTAGTGTGGACATAATCGATATATTTTAATGCTATTAAAATTATACATGAAAAGTTATAAGCATAAAAACTGTATAAATCATTATCATTTTAAAGAGATTTTTTAAATTTAATTAGAATATAAAATCTATTCTAATATTCATCTGATTAGAGTTTGATGCATTATCTAAATAACTTGCATCACAAAATATCAATCTGAAAAGGATTAAATCACAATATACAGTATTTATTTTATATCAGCAATATAAATATTGTATGATAAATTTCTAAAATTATGAATTTAATTAGGATTCTTTTGTTATAGAAATCGGATAAAAATATTTTTAACATTGATTAATAGGTCAAATAAATAATTAGTCGCAAAAATGATAAAGAATTGACTTTTGAAGACAGAATTATAATACGAGTATCTAATTAAATACAAGATGATTCCGGCAATCAATATTCTATTGATATCATCAATGTTTCTAATTTCTAGATACTTTTCATTTCTCAAGATAGCTCATTCTTGAGAATGCTTCATAATTCTCGAGAGAGGAAAACAAACCATTTAAAAGTCAATTAAAATTTCGTTTATCTACAAAAATATGTACTTAATCATATCTAATTTTCATTATTAAAAATAATTGGTTTTACTCTGAAAAATAATTATTATTTATAAGAGTAAGAGTAAAAAGTAAAGAGTAAAAAATAATCATAAAATATTTTTTATCTCTATCATTATTAATTGTATAAAATCGTAGGTTTATCAATCTCGAAATCTTGAAAGTTTTGGAGAACATCAATCACAGAATTGATAACTTATAATTCTAGAATTTCAAGCTTATTTTATAGCATGTATCACAACATAAAATTTGTTTTTATTTATTTTATAATGAATATTGTTTGCTTGTTTATATTAAAATATAATACTCGATAATGCTGAATAATTTTTATTTTTTAATGCTAAATATTTTCTTACAATTATATAAATTATATGATACTATACAGAACATAGTAGTGTGCATTTTTCCTTGTTTTGTTTTTGGACAAAGTAATTAGTACCTTAATATTTAATAAAATAACAATTATAAAACAAAATTATAAAAGGAAGGGCATGAAATTCTGTTTATAATACTGTCTAGAACAGATGATAAATTTCAACTTTTCTAGCAGGAATTTGTTCACAGTTTAAAATTTCATTTTATAATATGTGAAAACGTAAATTTTCCAGCAAAAATTGCATCGTAAATCTACAGGTGTCCAAGAAGTCTGGCCCTATAGAAAAGGTATAAAAGAAAACTATTAGCTACTTCATTATTTATTGGTTAATATATCAATTAAAATACATGTGCAAAAACATCCATTTCCTTTAAAACATTTTCTAAGTTGATTAATGCATAAATTATTGTACACTCACTAAAAGATAACAACAGAATTTGAAATCATAAAAACAAATGCTTTCATGCTCAGAAATGTGCAAAGATCTTGCGTTAATCGAGTTAGAAAATATTTAGAAGAAAAAAGATGTCATTTTGCACATTTATTGTGACTGATAAATTAAATAATAAATAATAAAGTAGTTAATTGTATTATCTTATATATTTCTTGTGGGGCCAGACTTTTGGAATAGCCTGTATGTAGTGCTTGACATGTTAGTATGGAATTACAAGACGGAAGAATTTATATTCGATTTTTAATTCAGAATTTATATATAAAGAGTGTATTATTTTCATTACTTTTGATTTAATTTTTAAATATTGACTTATAATTGGATAATGCTGTTTTTATTCTAATTTTACTATAAAATTCGTATAACTCTCTTCCATCATATCTCAGCACATTAGAAATAGATAAAAAAAAATGAAAATTAAGCAAAAAATATAGTATGATATGTAATAGTTTATAAATATTTTATAAAATAGATTAAAACTTCGGAATCTCTCTCATTTACTAATCTTGATTCCCAGGATTGAAAAGTCCTTGTCAGAATTGAAAATATTAGCAATATTGATATATGAAATCCCATCGATCTATGACTGAAATCGGCTGTTTCGATCAAAAAGAAATTATCAGTAAGCAATTAACATTATTTTACTATAACAGAAAATTATATCATGGCATGAAACACAAATACAGTAATATTTTACATCCCTATTTTTACCTTGTACAGAAGTTTTTTAAAATATAACAAATTTTGAAAATGTGCTGGCGAAAACGCATTTGCATGATTTAAGCTATTTTGTTTCACATATTAGATTTGAAATTCAACAAAGTTTTCCAAATTTTTCTCGAGGAATAATATATAGAAATAATAATATATTTTCTCAATAAATAAATTATTTGTCAAAAATGTAAGATATAAATTTTAGCTTTATCTGGAGAAGAAACATTAAACAGTTATTGAAAGTTTATATACAAAATCACAATGTTTTTGTCATATAGACTTACATATTATGTATACATATTATTTAAATATATATATATTAAAACTTCGGGATCTCTCTCATTTACTAATCTTGATTCCCAGGATTGAAAATATTAGCAATATTGATATATGAAATCCCATCGATCTATGA